>VYZT01061568.1:0-17064 GCA_013400735.1 Pomatostomus ruficeps | reverse complement strand
ACGGCTCCTGCGGCTTCTGGCATCCACCTGCTCTAATGTTGGCACCTCACCCACAAACTGCAGGTGGCTCTGCATCCCTCATGGACCCCATGGACTGCAGGGGGGACACCCCGCCTCACCATGGGCTCACCATGGCCTGCAGAGGAATTGCAGTTCCAGAGCCTGGAGCACCTCCTCTCCCTCCTTCTCCACTGACCTTGGTGTCTCCATGTTGTTTTCCCTCACATGTTCTCACATCCTCCTCCTTCTCTAACTAAAGGCAGCTGTGTGCACACTTTGTTTTGATTTTTCCTTAAATATGTCATCACAGAGGCATAACCAACCTTTCTAATTGGCCCAGACATGGCCAGTGGCATGTCCATCATCTTCAGAGCCATCAGAGATTGGGTCTTCTGGAAATGGTGAAGAATTCCAGAAGCTTCTCACAGGAACCATCTTTATGGCCCCCTCCCCACTACTAAAACCACAACATTCATGAAAATACTCTATGTCAAAAAACATTTTCCAGGAAACCCATTAGAACAATTAAGTTAATTTTATAGTAACTGCATGAAATATGTAGAGTGTGAAAGTGTTAAAAAAAGTAATGGATACTACCTGAATGACTTTACATGACTTTATAGGGATTTAGGACCCTCTGTACCTGACACAAAGAAATCTGGGATATTTGGTAAGCATTTTTACAAATTAAAATACCCTGAAATTTCTATCATTCGGACATATTTTGATTCTGGCTTAAAACTGGTAACATTGCTGGGACACCAAGTCCCCAGTCTCTTCAGGTTCAGTCTGAAATGCACCTGGATTGTGCTCATATCTCCCAGACTCCTTCAGACCATCTTAGTGGTCTATATGTTATAATTGTACAAAAAATATGCTGAAAATTTCCAAAAATTAGTTTTTTCTTAGGATTAAAAATATACAGTCTGATCAAAAATAAAAAAAATATTTGCAAGAATAGTTGTTAACAACCAAATAAAAGGGAGTATTATAGTACTTTTGGAAATTTGATTGCTAACAGAGAGGCTCCCTATAGGTTGTGCTGTTTTCTACATAAAGATGACAGTCATCTTCATCTTCATTCCAGAAACATATTTCTGAAATACATAAATAAAAATATATATTAATGTTAATTTATAATTAGCCCATGATTGCTCTGTTTCAATGAAGTTAAAGGCATATTAATGTGGCAATGTATTGGTTTCGCCTGGCAAAATTTTGATAGCATAGGGGTACAGGCATGCCTTCTGTGCAAAGCTGGTGGAAGCTTCCCCATGTCCAACAGAGGCAATCCCAGGTGGCTCCAAATAGGACCCGCCACTGGCAATGGCTGAGCCCTTTGGCAATGGTGGTAGTGACTCTGGAATGACAGATTTTAGAGGAGCAAAAAGGTGTTGCACAGGAGCAATTGCAGCTAGAAGAGAGGGGAGTGAATGTGTGGGAGAAACAGTCCTGCAGACACCCAGGTCAGCAAAGCTGAGGGGAGGGAGCTGCTCTAGGCTCTGGAGCAGAGATTCCTCTGCAGCCCCGGGTGCAGCCCATGGAGAGGCAGCTGTGCCCCTGCAGCCCAGGGAGGGCATGGGGGAGCAGAGATCCACCTGCAGCCCATGGAGGAACCCAACCAGAGCAGGGGGATGCCCACAGGTGGCTGTGTCCTCATGGGAAGACTGTGCTGGAGCAGGGTTCTGGCAGGGACCTGTGACCCTGGGGGTACCCACGCTGGAGCAGCCTGTTCCTGCAGAATTGCACCCCATGGAAGTGTTATGAGCTGGACAAGTTTGTGAAGAACTGCATCCTGTGGAAAGGACTCATTTGGAGGAGTTTGTAAAGGACTGTTTCCCACAGGATGGACCCACACTGGAGCAGGGGAAGAGTGTGAGGTGTTCTCCCCCTGAGGAGGAGGGAGCAGCAGAGATAATGTGTGATGAACCAACCACAGCCCCCATTCCCCATCCCTCTGAGCTGCTGAGGAGGAGGGGTAGAGATAATGGGGAGTAAAATTGAGCCTCAAAAGAAGGGAGGGATGGGAAGGTGCTTTAAGATTTGGTTTTATTTCTCACTATCCTATTCTGATTTCATTGGTAATAAACTAAATTAATGTCGCCAAGTTGAGTCAGTTTTGCCCGTGACAGTCACTGATGAGTGATCTCTCCCTGCCCTTATCTCAGCTCATGACCTTTCTGTTTTATTTTCTCTGCCCTGCCCAGTTGTGGAGGGCAATGATGAAGTGGCTTTGGTGGGCACCTGGTGTCCAGCCAGGGTCAGCCTGACACAGACAGCCAGAGAAAAATAATCTTCTGATTCTTAAAAAAAAGTTTTTTGAGTATGAATGTATTCAGTCTGTCTGTAAATAAATAATGTCTTTGTTATGTGTATACTGGGTATATCTGTTCATTAATTTAATCAAATTTATCTGGAACAGAACCCAATTTAATCAGAATATGCTGTTTTCTCATGTTTCAATATCTATTTGTTAAATAGCTGCTGAGATCAATCATTAGTACAGTATTATAATGAATTACAGAATCAAAGAGTCTAACAAGATTGGCAGCATTTATGAGAGTGTTAATAAGTTGCATTGTCTGTCAAGTCTGACCTACCTATATACTACTTTTTGTTTAACTTTTTATGAAAGTGTAACATTTTGCATTCATATTTTACATTTTTATAAAGGTTTTAAATTTTAATGAAATATAGCAAGAAGAAATGGGCCAAATACGCTCTTTAAGGTGACTCAGTTGTCTTGAGATAAATGTATTTTGGCTTCATTTATTTGTTCATATTAATGCACCTTGTATTTACAGTTTACCTCTCTTGTTTATCAAGGACTTTTTTTTCTGCTTCCTGAGTTCCTGCTGTTGTCAGGGGATTGATCTCACCAACAGATGAAATTTTCTTTTTTCATGATAAATAGATGTGACATTTTACCTTGGAAAAGACCTGAAACATTTTAAAGCTTTTGAACTTGTTTAGGTTGCTGAAAGCCCTCAGCTACCAATCAATGGGAGGTGAAAGTGACTACCTGAAAGCAAAAGGCTCTTGGAAAATCTTTGTCCTGTTATACCCATATGTGTAAGTGGCTTAGTTTATGTCCTGTATCTCAGAGTCACCTAGTGAACAACTGAAGATTAATTACAGGTGTCAAGTTCTTCAGTGAAAAATAGCTGCACAGCCTCATTGTTTCCACTTAAGTAGAACGGTACCTACTGAGTGATACCTTTTCCTATGTATTTCTCCTCCTTCTTAGAATACCTTTTGTGTCTTATCACTGTCTATCATGTTTTCTAGATCTTATTCTGACCTTTAATTCTAATGCTGGATGCTATGTGACAGAGCCTTTAAAGGCTGTAGTAGTTTCAAAACTTCTCCACTGCTCAAGGACCAGCTGAAAAAAACCCAAGAGAATCTTAGCAAAAGTTCTGGTAGGAGAGAAAAGGGAAAATAACCCAGCACTATGAAATATTAGTGTGCAGGTGGGCAATTGGGAAAAGGAATATGAGGGTGAAGTACAAAGAGCTTTGCATGCCTTCCTCAGTGATCCACACTGAGTCACCTGGATGTTGACTCCTGAACCTAGGAACAATCTGGATAGCACCAGACACAAGAAAAGCACAAGGTCCTGCCTTTCAAGACTCTTTTCAAAAATAAGGTTCCCTGCCTACCTGCATTTGCAGTGTTCCAGCCTTTATGATGGTACTTTTGGCAGGCTAACATCAGAAAAATAGAGCACATTTTTAATACTGATGGAAATATTTTACTGGGTTATACTTTGTTTTAAAACGTAAAATTGTGTTGTTAAACATACATGCAACTTTCAGGTTGCAATTATTTAAATGAATTTTACCTTAAGATGGACTTTTTAACTGAGTGCTTTTGACATGCCATCAATGTGCATGTTCTCATAAAATAAAACTTGTAGGAGTAATGTAGTGTTAGTGACACTTGATATCGAGTATATATGTGGGGAGACTCATGTCTTTTAACTCTAAGTGCACAATACACTTGGAATCATAGAATCATTTAGGTTGAAAAAGAACTTTAAGATAATTAAGTCAGGCATTAAACCTAACATTGCTAAGTCCACCCCAAAATCTTGTCCCTAGGTGCCATATCTACGTGTCTGCTAAACACCCTCAGGGCTGGTGTCTCACTTCCCTGAGCAGCCTGTTCCTTATGCGGGCACCCAGTAGACATTGGGACACTCAGAGATCCTCTGCCTGATTTCCAGCTGCTGTTCCATGAGTCTCCTTCAAGTCCTGTATTCTGCCTGCCAGCTCCATGTAGATTTCTCAGATACTGCTGAAGCATTCAGATGTCTTTGAATGCCCTTGTTTAAACAAGTGAATTGAACTCTGTGTGAACACTTGCTCTCTACCCTGGACTTTATAGTTGAGCTCTTTCAATGAATAATGGACAGAAACCGTGTACTCATGAGGTAATTTTCTCATGTCATCCTGAGAGGAGTCCAAAATTGGGAGGATTAATATCTGAAGGTGTTTGTCTTTAGTGGTGGTAAGTGACAGCCTTACACTTATAGTCACCTCTGCTCCAGCCATCTCCAGTGCCCAACATGTTCATCTGAGCTGGTCACTCCAGGGTCCATAAATCACCACTAAAGAGAAATGGGCACTTTTAGGAAGAAATTGGTTTCACCTACTTTTTATTGTCTAGACGACATGAAGCAATAAATCCCACCCTAGATCCTTAACTTTTAGAAACCTTGAAACTTAGGTGAAATTAATCCTAGATATACTCTTAAGAGAAAAACTTTCCTTCATTTGCACATACATCTCCCACCGGTTGAGCTCAGAACAGAAAAAAAGCAGATACAAGTCTTCAGATTACACTGACTTCAGAATATTCACATAATGACAGGTTAATTATATAATTGAATACAAAATTCTGAAGGTATAAGTAGGATGCCTGTGTTGTATGGTCTGTGTTCCAGCTCTGTCTACAGGGGTGAATTTCACCTTGTGGATGAAATCTTGATTATACAGCTCCACGCAGCTGTGGGATGAGAATTATATAATTAACGGTGAGCTCTCAAATCCCAATGTGTAGCCATGGATGCACACCTGCCATGCAGTAATGGGAGTGAATTTCCTTTTAACATGCACGTATGGACTAATGTGGACCACACTGTGATTTTTCCCTCTTTCCATTGGCAATGGGAAAAGAGGGGTGGAAAAAAAGTGAAGTCTTTATTACAATTTTTGCTAGCACTAGTCTTCATCTGCCTTCTTAATTAGTCCTGCTGTGTGGTTGAGACTCCACATAGGCTGTCATACCACAGGGAAGACCTATATATTATAATATAGCAATTATATTATTTAACCTCACACTTTCCTGCATGAGTGACTGATTCTGTCTCTCATGCTGCAAGCATTTGTATTTGGCAGATACATGGCTGCTGTTTTAAACGACCGAAACGTACTTGTTTTGGTAGGGTTGGTCCACTCTCTTATCCAGTCCCTCCAGCCATGAGTGGAATAAAAAGGGTGAAAGGGGACCAGTCAATGAAATAAATAATTTTTATATCCTTTTTTTATAAAATATACCTTCAGGATTCAAATTCCTGGTGGGTGGGAAAATTATTTAAAAAATAAAGTTGAATTTTTGAAGTTGAGGCTTTATTTCTGAAATTCAGAAGCTCCTGCCAGGATTATTTGGCTTTTGGGATATGTCCTTTGAGCTCTGTCACTTCTAGTGGTCTCAAATATTCACAGATAACTAAATATTAATTACTATTATTTCTGATTTTCATCTACTCATTTTTCACACAGAAATTACTAATTTATGGGTCTGTTTTTGCCATAGAGAGTAGAGATTTTCCTTTTTATCTGGCATATTTTGATATATAGTTTCAGGCTTAAAGTGTGTCATACTCATGGTCCAGATGCTAAACAAATCTCTTCCATGAACTTTGGTATTCAGCTTTTGACAGCATGAGAGACTCTTCATGATTGAGTAGAGTGGGAACAGCCACTAAAGAATTATGCACATCAAGAATTCATAAAGCCATGCAATAAAGTTTATCAGAAACCCACAGTTAACACTTTTTATCAAAACTGACTGTATAAAGGTTTCCGCCTGAGCAATATTCTTAGGGGATCAGTGAAGTGTTTAACTGATTTCAGAAAGTCAGGTTTAGTCTGGGTGGCTGTCACTCACATGTATCCATGTATGTTAGCACAGGATTTGTGTTTTTATTTTAAATTACTTTTCCCCTCACTAATAGAAAGTAGGATATCACATTTCATCTTCCTAAAACCCAAAACGAGAAAAGAGAGTGAGCTCCAGTTCATATACGTAGAAGCCGTGCACTGAGAGCATCTGCTTCAGAGTATTATATGTTTCTGTCCTTTTTCATTTCTCTTAAAACTATTCATTAATTTTCTGAGTCTCCAGATTCCTTTGGATTACGTGTGAAGCTCTGTTTTATTGCATCTGTAACAGTGTACTGCAAAAGGGTGAAGGTTGTCAATTCAATGTTAAATACCATCTTGGATTACAAATATTCTTTCCCCATTCTGCTCCCAAATCTGAGCTTTCCTCTATACCTTTCAAGCTATTCAAGTTACACGACTCTTTTATTTGGATGCATGCTCAACACGCCATCCTTCCACCAGAAATGAGGTACTAATGTGACATAAATAGGAGATATTATCACATCAGAGAGATGTGCACAAGTCTAAACTGCTAAATTGTGTTCTTATCATGTCGTCTTATAGGTCTTATGCTTTGTCCATCCTTAGGTGTAAGAATCCACTGAATCATTTCTAAAATGAAGAAAGTAAATTTGAATACTATTGAAATAACACTATCTACTTATAGAAGCATAATTCCGTATTAAGCTTCACTGAATTTAGTTTAAGTACCATTTTAAGGGAGAGAATGTGACTTTTAAAAGCATTTAAATACTTGCCATTATACCCCCACCTTTCTTAAACATTCTAAATAAGATATTTAATTTTATTAGGTTTACTATCTTTGGCTTAAATAGTTTCTTTAACTTAATCTTTCAATTAAAAATGTTCTTTAAAAATAAATCATTTTAATTTTAATGTTAGCATAAACTATTTCAGTTTGTTCCAGACTGACCTCATATTAACGTTTCAGCTCATGTAAAATTTCAAACTTTTGGTTTGATTCTGAATAAAGATGACAGTTTTTCAACTTTTGAAAAGTAGATCGAGGCTGAAAATTTATTTTTTCATCCCACTACTTTTTTTGTGTGTGTTGTGATTAAAGGGTTGCCATGGGTTCAGTGGGTTTCCACTTCCATACTGTTTCCTACTGCCAAATAGTCCAGGATGACTGACAAGCATTTGTCAAACTACTGCGTTTCTGTAGTCATGTGAGGTGAAATTCATCCCATCCCTGTAGAAACTGGAAAATGTCAAGTCTCCTGTTGCCTTCTGTGGAAGTGAGGAAGAAATGTGTGGCATGGCAGAGCAGAATGTGGCCAGGGAATTTGGTTGCTGTTCACTCTTAGACAGAATTCATGGTTTTGATGTGGAATCCATCCAGCTTTTCCGGGCAGGAGCAATCATTAGCAGTATAAGAACATTTCCATGGAAGAAACAGGTTAAATATATACACCTTCACTGCTTCAAATATCCACTTTGGGAAGGCTCCTGAGATGGTAAAAGAAATTGTGGCGGATCCAGGGCAGTAAAGGACAGGCAAAAAGAAGTTATGTATAGTTACAGAGCAGTGTGGTACATATAGCAAGGAATTCTCTAAAAAGTTATCAAAGTGGTTTTGTGACCTTGTGCTAAATCACATGGTCTTAGACTCTTAATCCAGACACTGACAGACATTAGTAGGAAATCCAGAACCTGGGAGTCCATGTGGAGGATTCGACTTGAGCCCTTCATTTGAGATCAGTGTTTTCTCCACCAGATATCCATGCAATGCATTTGGTGACTCATTCCCTCATTTGGCCCACAAAGGAGTCAGCCAAATTCTCTTCCATTCCTTCAGCGTCTCCACCTGAGCAGCATCTTTCAGGCACCTGTATTTAAAGATGGAAATCACTTGAAAGGAACAGTATTTTTTATCTTTACCGTTTCAATGTGCTTTTTCCAAAGAAAGAAATGAACTCCTTTATATGGATCATAAGGATGAAAAATACACGAAGTGTTTTTGTGTGTATATGCGTGTGTGTGGGCAGCTACAGAGGACTGAACACGAAATGAATATGTATGCAACACTCGGGTGACATCTGATTGAAATCCATTCCGAGTGAGCAGAGCACTGTTCCAGGTCACGGGCTACTGATGCACACACTCGTCTGTGGGCACAACATTTTGTTCATGCAAGTCCCATTTGCTGTGTGTACCTGTCAGCTGATCATCCAGCAGACACTGCTGTTTAAATTGCTGATTTCTTAGGCTGGCCAGTGGGCCTTAATGACCTTGGGACAGAGGACCCAGAGAGTGCTCTGTATTTTTTGCTGTAATTGTATATACAAGAGCCCCATGTTAACAAGAATCATTTAGCTTCCTCTCTGTAAGATGACACTCAGTCATCACTGGTACAAAAAGAAGAATTGCTTCAGGGGCCTGATCCTACAAATGTGAACCTTTCTGGGACAAGTTCAGCACTTGTCATTCCCCCCTAGCTCCAGCACCTCTAAAAGTCAGCTGGTAGCACTGTGGAGAGCACTAAGCATTGCTTCCAAACCCAAAAAGACAGAGTTATTCACCAGATCCCTAGCATTGGATGATATTGTTTAGTATGATACCCATTCCAACTGTGGAGAAAATTTAGGTAGGCAGAATGCAATTTCTCAAATTGGAATTTGGCCAAGACACTGGGGATATACTGTTGTTACAAGGGCAATGACATTTTTAACCCTGCCTGAAGACAACAATCCTTTGTAATAGCTACTCACTAACATTTTGTTTCAAAAACTGTTTTTGAAAACACCCCTCAGTAGTGTCTCAATTAAAAAAAAGCTGCACAAGATCAACATTAAAAACAAAACCAACTAAAAAAAAAGTTGGGGTCTTTAAATTT
Organism: Pomatostomus ruficeps; assembly: GCA_013400735.1. Lineage (NCBI taxonomy): Eukaryota > Metazoa > Chordata > Aves > Passeriformes > Timaliidae > Pomatostomus > Pomatostomus ruficeps. Next base: position 8,037 of record VYZT01061568.1, on the reverse strand, counting down.
TCATCTTAGTTATGTATGTTTCTTACATGGCACTCAGCCAGTGTTGTGTTCCCTACCTTATTATAAGAGAGCAGTTATGCAGTAGTTTTAAATTTGGACTTTCCATTTGTGAGAAATCATGGTATTTCCACGTTTCCTCTTCTGAAATAAAATAAGACAACCTATAGAGCCTTCTAATGGAATGAGAAGCTCAGAGTAAGTTTCCCAGGCATCTGGATCAAAGCAAAAAATATTATGCTCTTGAATCAAATGTAGCGTTTTGGTTTCTTGACGAAAATTGAATATTTTGTTCAGACAATTCTCTGTGTTTGTCTGAGTATGCCGAGCCATTTGAGAATACAAACTGAATCACTCATACTTTCATTTTTTTGCCCAGGTTTTGTGTTAGTGCTGAGCAACACTTCTGAAAATAATTTTCATTTTTGCCTGTTGGCACAAGAGATCTAACTTGGGTTGGCTCAGCCACAACCTGTGAGCTCCAGGTCTCTCCTCTCCAGCCTGTCATGGCTTCTGTTTTACCTTAGGAGCAGAAAGGAATTACTATTTCCACAACGATTTTTTTTTTTTTTTAAATTATATCACTTCCATCCTTCTTTCATGGTATTTTTGGACACTGAGAGCACGATGGGGCCTTTTCAGACTACAAGGAATTGGTCAGCCACCTATATGGGTAGAACAAAGATGAAAAGGACTGACTACATCAATGTTCTTCAGTGTTTAAGTATTCAATATATTGATGTCCCCTTAAAAAGGGATGTGAGCCAAAGAACCCCAAACCCAACCATAATGAATTTCAGTTCTTGCTGAAAAAACAATTGGACAGCTATGATGAATCATCTCCTATAAAAAGAGAAAAATACTGTAACATTGTATTGTTTCCAGATCAGACACAGCACTGCTGCTCTGAGAAATCTGTGAGCTGCAGAGGTATTTTAGGGGGTTACTGACATGTAAATAAAACCACTGAATATTTTCCTCTACTCTGGACTTCTCAACATTGGAATTGCCATGCAAATGAGCTCTCCAAGCAGGACAAAGAAATAAAAGCCCCCCACACTGGTATGTTTCAGGCTGCTGACTTGATTCAGGATGGAGCCAGGTCTAAAGAGACCAAGTCCTGCAGCCCTGCGTCTGTCACCCACCTGCCTGAAGAAAACAATCTGCTCCCTTTTTTCTCATTAAATCTGCCTCGGTAGTGCTGTGGGCAAAGCCTGCAGCTGGAACTGCTCTGCAGTGTCCCCGGGTTTGGTTCCAGCACAGCGCTCTGGGCTGGTGAGATGTGAGGAGGGACCTGACCCACACCTCGAGCCCACCGAGCCCACCGCTGCTGTCCTTGGATCTCGGTGGTGCTGCTGGGGAGTGGATAATGCTGGATAATCCAATCAGCAGAAAGTCACAAAGTGGGAAGGTGTGTGGATAAACTTTAGATATTCCTTCTTGTGACTCTGGACACAGGGCCCTAATGATGGACGATAAATCTCAGTTTAATCTCCCAGTAATACTTAACCTCTTCTGAGAGGACAAGATTGATTTTTATTGCTGCTTCAGATGCATGGAATTCAGAAACAACTCCAGTAAAGCCAAACATATAAGCTTTAAAGCACTGAAGTCAGTATAAAACTGGTTAAAGGAAGAAAATATAAAATCTGTAACTCTACACTTCACTTACAAAGTCATACATATATAAATTCACTACTTTTTGACAAGGTAATGCTAATGCAAAGGGAAGATATTGCAGTTTTGAGTTAAACTTCACTTTTACATAAGCTGTTAACTTACATAAGCTTATCAACCTGACTTCGGGACTATTTGAACAGTGGAATTAACTTCTGTAAAAATTTTTAATATTACTAACTATAGTAAACACACTTGAAAAAATCAAACTTGAAATTTTTTTGAAGAAAAGAAATCTCAACGGACCTTCTGATTTGAAATCTTCAGGTGAAAATGTCAGTATTTTTACCAGATTGAATTTGTTGTATTAAACTGGACTTTTATTAACGTTATACATTGATTGTCCCAAAAGAAAAGTAGAAGAATATTACTGAATCTGGTGTTTTACGATTCTAGCTTTTATATTTTTCAGATCCTGTACTGCTTTAGAGTGTAAATCTAAAACTCCATGAAGTCTTGTAAGAATACTATATTTTTGTAAATCAGCTGTGGATGAGAAAAAAAGTATTAATCTCTGAAACTTACAATTCTCCAGCATGTTTATTAATACATATTTTTAATAATGCTGGAGAGATCCTATACTTGTTGGAAGCTCAATGCAGGTATGAAATGATGCTCCTAAGACAGTTTAGCACTTTTATACACATATAAATACTAACACTAAGTACTAAACTATCCAATTAATCTATTTAAAGTAGCTCAGTAAACAAATGGGAATTCTGGAATTAGAAACCCTAGAAATACTAGTTCCCAAATGCTTTTGCGTGCTTTGTGTATGTGTATGCAGATATGAGTGTGAATTTCTATACTGATGATAGCTAAAAGATACAGGTATGTAAGTTAAAGTTCAGGAAAAAAAATCTTGTGAGTAGACCATCACCTGCCATGTTAACAAGTTCAGTCTGCCATTTCTTTGTTTCCAAACAGATTATTAAATGTCTGCCAAACAAAAACAGATGATTTTTGGACACCTAATTATTTGGAAAGGAGGGTCATAAACAGGGAGATGAAATGGAAGTGGAAGGAACTTCTGAGCATTCAGAAATTTAAGAAAAATAGCAGTATAAACAACTTTGCTCCCAAATTTCTGTGCCACTTACAAACATATTGAAACTGTGAAATAACCACAGAAATGGGAAGAGAAAGGAACAAGAAGCATTTATTACACATACTACTCACTTCTGAACCACAGAGTAACCCTTGAATTTGATGTGCAACAATGGATGGATGAACAAATATGCCTTCAGAACTAAAGGGACCCATTTTCCTCCACAATTCTATATAGAGATTAATCTATATATTTTTGTTCCAAAGTTCATTAAGAATCCAATTATTCAAGAAATATTTTAAACAAAATTAAATATTCATTTGTTTGGAATTCTACCTAAACAAGTGGCTATCTACACACAGTACTTGGTACATAGCAATGCCTTCAGTAAATAAATATAAGAAAATCAGTTACATCCTGTCAATATTAATTTTTTCTAGTGCCTTCTGCTTATGGAGTAAGTCAGTTTTTCAAAGGTTCAAAAGAATTAATTTTGCTATTGAGATCTTCTGCTCAATATTGACATTGCTGTTTCTTTGGAGTAGTAGCAAAGCAAAATGACTGTAAAATACTAGGAAATGCTTAAACTGAATGTCATTTTTGTTTTTGACTACTCATCATGAGGCCAGCCTCTCTTCTACTGTTCAACGTCTTCCTTGGAGATTTATTTGGAATTATAACTTCATTGAAAAATCTTGTCTTATTGGCACAGCAGTACTTCCCATAATGAAGATCAAGTTATTTTCTATGTATTTTCTCAGGATATTGTTAGTGGTAAAAAATATCTCCCTTCAGCTGAGAAAAAGTTACTCTGCAAGGTGGTAAAGAAAATAAAACCGTATAGTGGTAAGTCCTTGCATGGGTAAGAAGCCACAGAAATGCCCAGGTATTGCTCCTGTGAGTGAAAAAGAACCTGCACTTAGCAACCTGCTCAAGTCAGGAGACTTATTGAGTGTTGCACTAAGTTCTGATTTGGAAAGGCATTGATCAGACTCAGTGCTAATTCTTTCACCGTGCTTTATGGGAGAGGGATAAGTTTTCTTCCCATTGAGCTGATGGTAGCTCTGCCATTGATTTCATTTGGAGTAATAGCATCAGTCCAAGTGTCTGTTGCAGGACAATAAAGTACAGTTTATTTAAGTGCATGAGAGGATTTTACGAGACAGCAAAGCACATGGGCTCCAGAGAGCAGAAGCAGCAAATAAATGAGACAAGTAAGACAAACATTCCGGGCTTTGTTCTTTGTAATCCACCAGTTTTCTGTATCTGTTGGTTACAAATCCCTGTTTTTTCATCTCTTCAGTTGTTAACTGCCCACACCAGTACTTCTTTATTTAATCCATATTCCTTGTCTAAATACTGCTTTTCTTCCTAAAGAACTTTGTCATGTTTTTACTCTTCAGAAGCTTAATCTTTTCTTTCTTTCCTTTTTCTTTTTTCCACTTTCTACCTTATCAAGTCATACTACCTGAGTTTTTGCAATAAGGAGAGTCTCATAGCAATGTTCCCTCTGAGCTCATGCCCATTTTTCAAAAGAGAAAAAAGAAAGATCTGAGGAGATACAGGCAGGTCTTCCCCAATGAGACCTTGCCCAACAAGATCATGGAGAAGATCCTCCTGTAATTTATGTTTAGGCACAGGATCTTCTATAACACGGCTACAGTGTTGGTGCATAAGAGCAACTGACATCAGCGACCTCAGTTGTATTGAGTAGCTTTGAAAAACTTCCCTCCCCAGTTTTTGGACAGTGCTTGAAGAACAGAAACAAGAAAATAATTAAGAAAATAAATAGTAAAACTAATTAAATAAAAATCCATCTTGCAGAACTTTCACTTGTAAGGAAACAGAGAAGTACAGTACAGCAGAAGATGCAGAGCTCTCTAATGGTATCATAGATATTAGAAATGGATACTGACATGCAAGAAAATGCATATTACTTTTCCCTGCAATATGTTTAGAGCACCAAAATATCTCTAATTAGCATTTGAGTTGTTTCTAGTCTTTGTGAAATTCTGAAAAAGAATTGTAGTAACCCAAAATATTTTCTTGCTCTTGATGAGATAACAATCCATTTTCTAGGGAAGTTGGATTTTTTGTGGTGACTATCAACAAAAAGGGAATGAAAACTTTTTAATAGAGAGTAAATTTCCCTTTTGGTCTTCCCTAGTTTTCATTTGTGTTATATCCTTTCCTACAGCCTTCCGGGGTTTAGTTTGGTTGTTAGTTTTTTAAAATTATTGTACTTATTGAGATTAATTCAGGCAATTCTTTAGAATTTATACTCCTAATCAAGTTATGCATTTTAATTATTTTACCATTCTGGTTTTCATTTATATCCACCTAATCTCTTTTTCAAATATGCATTTTGCATTGTTTTGAAGAATATATGAATGATGATTTTTTACACTTATGAAAAAACATAAAATATTACTCCAATTAAAATGGAACAGAAAACCCTGAAAATCCAGGAAAGGATCAATGTTACATTATTTTATTTTTACAGAATTTTTAAAAATCTATTTCCCCATAAATATTTTCCCACAGTGATAAGATAAAATAGTAAGAAACAAAGAAGATACCACTCTTTGTGTTATCTCATGAAGAGCTTTCAGTTTCAGATAGAAAGTGATAGAAACATAATGGGAACAATACTGGGTGGCGTTGGTGGAAATATGAACAGATATGGATAATTAATTGTAATAGCAGCAACACAATTACTTTCAACCTACTTAGCTATTGCAAATATGGCCCAACATTTATGTTCTTCACTCTTCCTGAAAACTTTAAATTATATTCAGTAGAATATATTCAGAAAGCTATAGATCATTAAGCTGTTTTGCCTTCGCTGATGTTGAGATAGCAGCAGAGCTCACTCTGAAAATCTTTGAGCCAAAATTATGAAATAATTTCCTGACTTCATGTGGGTTACTTTGAATCCTAGAAGTAGGGAACTGGGACTAAAATTATGGTACTATTACAGCAGCTTAATTTTCATATGTCTCATTTATATATCAGTGGTGGGAGACTTTAAAAGAAAAGTTCTGGGGGAATACATGCATCAGTTTTAAGGAAGATGCATTTGAACTCTGTATTACATTAAATCCTTGCTCTGATTCAGAAGTGTTCTTCAGCAACAAATGGTTTTGCCAAAAATATTTTATCCTCTCCCCTAGTTTTTGGACAAAGAGTTTGAGAACATCACAGCTCCATCTTGTTCTGTCTTAGTAAGTTGTCAATTAACACTTCTGTGAGGCTGTTTGCAGCGACGGAGCAGAAGTTCCCTGAAGAGCCCTGGGAGAATGGTGCTTACACAGGTACATACCCAGTGCTACCTCTGAGCACATCGCACCACGGGACATTATTAACATATCGCAGGAGCTGGTGGATTGAACAAAGTGTGCTGACATCAATCTCTGTGCTCTAATCTTCCTTGCAGAGTAACAAAGAGGGCCATGAGCAATTCCACCGTAGTGTCTTGATGAGTTTATTAAGTTCTCTTTCTATAACTGTAAAATTATTAGAAGGAACCATGAGATATCATCACCACAGAAGAAAATAATTTGAATGCATGCAATGATAGATATTCCCTATGTTATGTGCCAATGAAACTATTTCCCTCTTGTAATAGAGAGCCTGTTTGAGGCAACTGCCCAAAGATGAATCAAGATAAGGCAGAAATGAAATTAGTATGAAGGAGGAAATACTGCAAAGGATTAAAAAATTTACAATGTCCTTCAATACAGGGAGTCTTCTTTTTTTTCTCAAAACTGCTCTTAACCTTGAGGCCATTCTTCTTTGTCTCTGGTTTCTGTTGTCTTTGCTTTATTTAGGAACCAGCCAAGTGGCTTTGCCTCAGCTGCACTAATTATTAGAGAATTGCAGTCCTGGTGGTTGTGCAAAGGTGACAATATTGAGAAGTGCAGCCAGATTGAGAGAGGACAGTCCTCCTGCTAAAGAGCAAAGAAGAACAAGAGCATGTCAAGCAACTGCTTCATTCTCTGCAGTGTCTTTGTAATTAATCTCAATTAAGATCAACTCTAAGGGTTTCAGAACCAGAGTTTCCATATACCTGTAAAATAAAAATGGTAGAAAAAAAGTGAGTTTTCCTAACTTTTAAACTACTAATGAGCAGTAATATCCAAGACTGTAATATGGCAGAGGAAGGTCATGTGGCAATTCTTGGACTGAAATCTAAACAGCCCATCATTTGAAAACCCTGGCATGTAATGCTTCCATACTGGGACTGATTTAAAACAAACTTGACACTAACAATGTTGAAGCTACAGCTGAGTTGGTTTCAATAGATTTTAAAAATAATTTCTTAAATAATGCCTATGCAAAAATAATTTAAATTTTCTCTATGGATCATTCTGCTAGTTTAAAACTAAAATAACTTGTCAATATTTATGATATTCATACATGTCATGAAGAATTCTTTTAACTGTTATTGTCCATTCTGAAAACAAAATCAAGTCTAGAAATACTGCAAATTGTTTTTTTTTATTATGTGCCTTCTTCTTTTCAATACATTCTACTCTTTCTTTATTATATTTAAGGCAAAAGCAATAAAAAGCAATTGTTTTCATGAAAGATGTGACTTATATACATTTCTTCAGAATTGTATTCATGAGAACAATGCCCAGGAGATGGTTTAAAAGCTATATAATTTCAAGAAACACACACATTCAGTTTGGCTTGGATCCTGTACATTTTGCAGACATTTACTTGATGCAACTTCACTGCTAATGCCTTAAATGAGGTGTGTGTATGGGTGTGCATGTGTGTGTGTGTGTAACATTTGCTCCTAATGAACGGGGACTTTTCTGCTGCAACACTTGAATACAGAGAGCAATTACACAAAGAGCAGATCAGAAATATTTTATACTTTTTAGTAAATTAAAGGGAAAACACCTTCCCCGTGCTGGGTTCTGAAAGGATATTTTGAGAGATTCCCAAAATAGATAAATGGAACAATTATGAAGAAAGAAGTGGAAAATAAGATTTGAAGGTAAGAATGTTATCTATTTGTATATGGGACAAGGCACCACCTTTTCTCCAGATAAATCAGCAGTGCTTTACAAAGGACAAGCCTTTTGAAGAATCTATGGATTCAGACAGGTGTCTGATTTAATTTTAAAATCTTTTAAATATTTGACTCCCACTAATTTTAGTTGGAGCAGATGCCTGAATTTCTTTGCGAATCCTGCACATCACATGCCAGAGTTTTAAATGCTTTTTAAAATCTATCACTGGATAAAGAATTTGAATATTTTTCTTCAAATAAGAAAATTATGTCAGATGGGGGTGTGTGTGGG
>VYZT01061562.1:0-10662 GCA_013400735.1 Pomatostomus ruficeps | reverse complement strand
GGCTCTTTTCAGAGCCACCCACATCTTCCTAGAAAGAGCAGGAACGCTTGATCCTAGAAATGCAGGCTGTTTGATATACCTGGAAACAAAATCTTGCCGGGGGCTTTTAAATGTATAAAATGTTATGTATCTTTAAGTTCTATTTTGCTAATTGTAGTTTTCTGCCTTTCATTTTAGAAGCCAATGTACTTTTGTAAGCGTGCGTCAGTTTCCCTTTTGGAAAAAATGAATAAAAGCTAGCGGTTGCAACCAATGAAATCGGTCACTGCAGTACGGTTTGAGATGTGAACTCTGCGAGGCTATACTTGCTGCCTCCCTCTCCTCGTATGTTCCGCGGGGGTGAAACGCCGTTCGCCCCTGGGACGGGGCGGGTTCGGGGCCGCCGCCGGCCAATCCGGCTGCAGCGCGCGGCTTTCAAACCGTGGAGGGTTTGGGGCCCCTCTGCTCCCTGCGAGTCGCAGCTGTCCCTGCCTTGGGAGCGGAAGAGGGATTCGAGTGCCTTGTGCATACTGGTTGCTGTGACTTTCCTCTTTCTGTGGTTCTCTTCTTTTCTTGTTTGCAACTCAGAGCTTTCAGGCAATTGTAAGAAAACCGTAAGTACTTCCCTGGGATGCAGTCCAGGACGTTTCCCAAAGAGTACCATCAGGTATCCTGAATTAAGTGATGGGTTATGGTGATGATAGTTGCAAAATTGGGTCGAGTGTGAGTTGTTCAGGTAGAAGCACTACGGAAAGTCACATTTACGCGGGGAAGGGAGTCATGATGTACTAGTCTGGACTTGAACGGAGGTTTTAGTTATTTCTCCTTCACCCTGACAGTGTGAGTGGTGTTTAAAAGTGCTCTTGGCGTTTAAAAGTGCTCTTGGCGTTCTTTCGCAGATGTTTCCTTTATTTATACAGTGTGGGCTCGTGCGTACCACTGCCTGGGGCTTTGCTGAGCTCTTTGGTACCTCTTTTTTGGATTTGGTAGCCTTAGTTGCCTTTTTTGGGGCCTTTGGTGGCTACGACTGCCTGGGCCTGCTTGACTGCGGGAGCCCCTTGCAGCCCGAGAAAGGGGGGCCGGCCTCGGAGATTTGGAGGCTGTGGAATTTGAAGCTGCCAGCCACTGAATCCCTCTCCTTGGAGTGTCAGGGACTTACAAATCAAGATACCACGCGAGGGATCGGTATTTACAGGGAGGAGCTTCTCCGCCATTGGCGCCTCGAGGTGGCCGCACTGCTGGGAGACAGCGACAGCTCCTCTCTCCTCTCTTTCCTCTGAACAGGTTAATTTTTGGGGTTTTTTTGCCTTCCCCCCCCACTTTAAAGAACACCGCGTTCCCTCCTTTGTTAGAAGAGATGTAGGTAAAAGAGGATTTAATTTGCTTTTCGTTCAGTAACGTTTAATGCGGAAGAAAAAGCTGCCCGAGGGGAAGGCAGGAATGCAGCGCCGGAAGCCTCTGAAAGAGGCAGCCTTAGGGCTGGGGAGGGTGTTTTCTTTGTCCTTTAAAATCGTCCCTTGAGAACTAAGGCAAGGGAAACTCTGCTGGGTTTTTTTCCGTTTTGGGGTTTTTTTTTTTTTCTTTTTCCTTTTCAGTGTTCTGCCTCAGGAGGCAGAGGAGTGAATCATTGGGGCGTTGTGTTAATGGAAAATGTTTTTCGAGCAGAGGGAGTTAATGTGGGAGTGCCCAGCTGAAGTCTTGCTTGGGAAGAAGATGAGAATCGCGGGTCTGTTTCTAAGCGGTATATAATTCTTAAACAATTTCCAAGTTTAGTTGTCTTAGTTTGATTGATTTTTTTTGGTTTGTTGTCGTTTTTTTCCCCCTTGTTTTTTATTTTGGCTTTTCTTTTCATTTTCTTTCCCGAAATAGGCAGAGGACTTCTTTTACTCCTTTTTTCACTCCTTTTTTCAAGTTTCCCTGTTCTGCTTAAAGAAATTGCATTAGGTATTAATCATCTACCATTCAGAGTTGGACTTTGAAACTGCAGTAACTGCAGGACTTTATTAGTAACTATTCTGAAATTTGAGGCTAGAATTATGTTTTGCAGGTTTTTTTTGTTGATTGTTTAATAACCTAAATTTTGCTGTATTTTGCGTATTTGGCAAAATAACCTTCTATTGGTGTATATTTAGTAGAGAAGGAAGAGATTACGTGGGCCTGAAGAAGGGAATTGATTTGTACAAGGTTCTGATTGGGCCATTGGAAAATCGTGAAACAGAGGCCTCCCGGGTTTAATTTTTGCCCTTGAAACCATGGTGTGAGGAGGGAACATTTCTTTTCAAGGGTAATGTTCATACTTCCTTCTCAGGCATTTCAGTACATATGTTATGCTTCTCTTGGAAACAACTGGTTGTTTTGGTTTTGTTGGGATTCTTCCTTCTCCCCTCTCCCACCCCCCGCCCCTCCACCCCTGATGTTTGAAAAATCATTTGAATACACCAGTATTTTAACACTTTTCAAATAAGATATGCGTAGATGGCAATCGAGTGTGAAGTGTCTCTTTTGTTTTTCTATTTTATTCCTCACTAGAAGCTAGCTAGGCTCAGTTTTGTAATTCATTGAGTTCACCATTTCATTCTCTGCCTTTCTAGCCATGTTTCCTCCTTGAGACAACTCATGAAATGATCTCAGTTTCCATATAGAGGGATTTTTTAATATTGTTGCATTCTCTATGCAATCAACAGGATTTTCATGATGGGTTGAAGTATATTTTTGTTAGTACAGAAAAATCGATGAGTTCTGCACACTAAATCCTCTTTTTCTTCAGCTGAATTATGCCTGGAATGTTTTCCTGCAATTACTGTATATCTGTGTTTCTCCTGACCAATCATTCACAATTAATGTAGAAAGGCAATATGTTCTTCGACCTCGGGTAACTATGCTTGTTATAAATGATCACATTCTCTGTCTGCATACCACAGCTGAATCAAAGGTTTTTGTATACTGAAACAGAACAGAGAAATGTATTTTATGACCTGTGTGAGTATGTGACAAATGAGAATTAAAAGGTTTTTTTTTTTTTTTGAAAAGCACAATATTTTGTTTCATTGCGGATGTGGAATTTCCCTCCGCAAATTTAGTTTCAGCTATTCAGCCAACCTAAATTCTCAAAAAGGAGGAAGACTTTAGATTTAAGAACAGTGCATCACAAATGCTTTCCATCATGAAATAAACATTTGGTATCATATGACCCTAATTTACTTTTGAACTTTAAGTCCACACAAAATATATCTTTATGCTATAAAGTACTAACTATAGAGTAGGTAGGGCAATCTCTCAGATTGCTGGCTCCCAAGTAAATGTTACTTAACCTGTAGTTACCTAATAGCTTTGTTTTTCCAGGAAGCAGGGAGAGATAATATGCAAAACAGTATTAAAAAAAAAAAACAAAAAACAAACCAAAACCAAACATGCTCAGTTGCAGAAACATTCTGAAGTATGCTGTGAAACAAGTTTTAAAAAAGCAATGTAATAAAAGAACATTTACTGTTAGGCTTTGTCTTAGAAACAATAGAGTGCCAACAAAAGTCCTTGGATATTCATTTTCTTCAAAAAATCTTATTCACGTTGTTTCGGTTTGTTTTTTGCTGGTTTGGTTTTCAGGGTTTTTGTTTGGATTTTTTTGTTTGTTTTATAGAAAAGACTATCTGTTCTTGATTTTTCTCTAGTGACCCCATTGAGGACAGGATGGAAATACTGTTCCAACTCCCTTGGTGGCAAGCAGTCTTCTGAAGTCTTAGAGGAAAATGTGATTTTAATTGGGGTTTTTTTTTTGTTTGCTTCATGAGAATTTTCTTTAGGCTGGAAAATTTATCAATAATGTTGGCAAGCTAGAGTATTTACCTAGACCAACAAAAGTGAATGGAATTAATTACCTGGTACCAATGCTATCCCCACAATGCTCCAGGCTTTTCCTTGTAAAAGTTATATGAACATTTGCATCACATAGTCTATGCAAAGGTTAAGTTTTTATAGTTCTTTTATTAAATTACTCTCAAACGTCTTCACTCAAATTTTTAATTTCTTTAGTATCTTTCTATAACCTTACATAACATACCAAAATAAAGTAGGAACATCTTACAAATCTGGTGTTATTCTATAGAAATAATTTGAATAATACTATTAGTAATTTACTTTTCTTAAACACTTAAACCCAGACCTGCTTAGACACCAAAAGACCTTTTTAAAGAACAAGTTACTGTTTATTTCTCTCAAATACACAGTATAAGATCAGTTTAGGCTTTGGTAAACACGTAAGAAATTCACTTGTCCCCATTCACACAATTTTGAAGGCCTTGATGCTGACGCTCAGGAGGTTTGTATGAAAGTGGAAGCTAACTGCAGCTTCTACAGCTGTAGAAATGCAGCAGAAAACTGCATTTGCCTGCGGGTCACAATAAATGCTTTGAGTGCATCTCATACCAACAGAAAAGCAGATTTCCGTGAACCGCAGCTAAACAAACCCTTCTACGTCTTTCCCTTTGCATCTTCTGACACCTTTATCATTGCTGCGGCGCAGCTGGTAAAGGGGAGCGTCCATCGCTTTGGAGCATCTCCCCAGGACCGCAAATTCCCAGGTTCGGCTCGGGAGCCCGGCGGGGAGCGGGGGCCACAGGCACCACCCGCCTGGGCTGCAGCAATTTCTGACCAATCCTGCCCGAGAAGCGGCTTCCCTCCCTCCTCCCCATTCCCCTCTGTCTCCCTGTGGTTCCCTTCTCTGCCACTGCTTCCCGTCCTCCCCCCGCCTGCGCCCCCGAGTCATTCTCCTTTCCTTAACCCGCAGCCAAGGAACATGGATCTGCTGGACGGCACCACGGCGGGTGATAAGCATCTCGCTCCGACTGCTGTTAAAACCAGCTTTCGCTTTGAACGCTTCCAGTGTTCCTTTTTTCAACTTAAATTTGTATTTCTTGACTGTCATTTATTTACACCGTGGATGCTGCCCAGGCTAAAGGGGAAAAAAAAAACAACCAACCCAACAACCAACCAAACAAACTCCAAAACAACCCACCACAAAACCAAACCAACCCAAGGAGTGGCTGGGATGTTCCAGCTTGCTCTGTTAGAAGGTATTATTTTGGTTCTGCAGGCTTCACAACTGAGAGCAACAGACCTTCCTACATGAAAACATACTTCTATAAAGAGTCCATGATCATTACATCCTTCCCCTCCCCTCATCCATTCTGTCCTAGAAAACCTGATGTATGGCTGCATGGTACAGAAACAACCCTGCCACAGTAACAAGGCTAATACAAACTAACCTTTATTCCTCTTCAGGAGGGATCTCTGTGCATCACACCTTTGTGAGGTTGATCTGTACTCTGCATACAAATTATACTGTTATTCTCTTGTAGGGAGGGCTTTCAGATAGAAAGCAGGTCCTTTTCCTATAGATGATACAGGTTTTTCCTGTCATGGAATTCCTCTATGGCCTTCACAAGTAGTTTCTGAGAGAACCATGGAAATACCAGCACAAACCAGGATTCTGGCAACTTGGAAGCCCAGGAAAAAAACCCAGTAGTTAAACACTCTAATAGGAGCTTTTTTGAGGGTAAGTTTTTTGTTTGTTGGTTTGGTTTTGTGTTTTGGGGGTGAGGAAGGAAGGGTAGAATCAGTTTTTAGTTCGAGATCGGTGTTTTCTGGGGAGGGGACTTCTTTGGTTGCTTGTTTGGTTGTTTTTTTTTTACCTTATGGAGAAAACAAACTTTCTTCTCAGGACATACATGTAATTAAGTGGATCAGTTTCTGAACTATTTACCATCAGTTTCAGGAGCTGCTTATGCTTGTGCAAGCAGCTATGTAGTCTGGAACTGATTTCTGTGAGAGGAGAGATGGCACCAATTTCTTCTTTCCACACATCATCTTTCTCTCTGACATTTGAAAAAAGCCTATAGAGTAAGGATCCATTTACTTAAGGAAAGTGCCTATGAAATTTAGACAACATTTCTGGTTTCAGTAACCTTTTGGTTGTAACTAATTTTATGATTAGATTAGACTTCAGTAAGTTTGATAGATTTAACCACTGACCTCCTCGGTAGAAAAGATAAGCACAAACATCCTCAGTCAGGAGTGGTCATTGTTCTGAAGGTGTCCTAGTATGCTTAGTAGAGAAACCATTTTAAGCTTTAAATCACCTCTATAATTTTTCAGAACTTTCTTTACCTCTTGCAATAGTTTATTTATTTAGAGGCCAGAAATGCACACACAATGCTAGGTGGAACTATGTCACATAATGGTACAAAGATACAATATCCTGTTTTACTCTCTGTTCCTCTTCTGATTATTCTAGACATTCAAGTAACTTTCATTTTCAGTGCTTCTGAGCATTGAACATGCTTGTTCTATTTATTTGTGGTTTTCAAACGTGGGATTTTTTTTTTATTAGGATCAAACAAGAAGGTACACTAAAAATGGGAAATGGTGGTGAGACAGTTCTGAAGAGTGAGTTAGGAATCAGGCACAAGGGGAGGACAGGCAGTGAAATTGAAAACTGTGGTTGAAAAAGAAGTAAGGAAATGAAAATTCTGAAGTCTGTTATTTAATGACACCCAAAGCACCTAAAGATAGAGAACCCAAGATGTTTGTGCTGTAAACGTCGTGGCAAGTTCCCTGTTGCATATCAGGAAAATGATGATTTATTTTGTTCCTCACTAAAAAGATGGTTGGATTTGCCATTTGATCACCCATTATGATCTTGAAGTCCAAGGCCACATGTCTATAGGCGGTTAAGATCCCATTAATTGCTAATCCTGTGTGTAGACTGCTAATTGCTGAAGGACCTTGTAGCCGCAAGAAGTTCATAGAGAATAGAAGCAGCTCTGGATAGTGTTAATAAGGTCAATATTTAAATACTATACATATATAGAAAAATGAAAAAGAGTGAAAGAAGTTATTACCTCGTAAATGACTTGGTAATTTTCTTTCTCCTGTGTGGTGTTGTTTTGGATTTTTTGTTTCTTTATTTTCAGCGTAAGTTGTTCCTTTTCTATCTCTGAATTTGCAAGAGATGCTGAGGGTTTCTGCATAAACACATCAATGCATGAAAAGGGAACACTTTTAAGCACCAGTAAGTAAAAAGTACATATATTATTTAAATGTTATTTTTAATACTATGTCAGAGATGGACTCCACTGTGACTGGATGGGGACTACCGTGATCCATGCTGGTTTCCAGCTTCCACCTAGAGGAGTGCAGCTGTAAGTGTGTGGGCTCTGGCCTTGAGCACACAGTTGCAGGTACAGCCTGGAGGCAGATGCACAGCCGAGAAGAAATCCTGCTGTGCCGTGGGGCAGACAGACCTGTGAGGAGCAGTCAGTCCCTGGCCCAGGTTCATCAGATTAGTTTAGGTGGATAAAAATGAAAACTAGGACAGAGTTGACCAAACTTCAGAGAGTCTTGCAGTAATTTAGGGGCATACTGAGGTGTGAAATGCGTGATTCTCCTTTACTAAGTGGGGACAACCACTGGTCACACTGACGGGCCTGTCTTCATTATCTTGGAGGGCGGGCTGTGCAGATTGACAGCTTGGAGTCTTCATGTCAGTAGGGTGCACAAAGCCTTAATTTTGCTTGTGTTACAACTTTGAAAAATATTTTCTTTTCCCCTCCATGGAATTAGACAACTTCTGTAATATTTAGTCATGTTGATTGTCACTCTAGGCACAAATCCATCTCTATTTTTAGCTGGGCTTGTACAGTTCATATGATAATGCTCTCCCTAGGAAGAAGATGCAAAAGAAGTTTACTCCTTTCCCTCACACATGTCTCACCTAAATAAAGTAGCACTATCATAACCTTTTGCTTTAGGAGATGAACCAAATCTGTATCTCCAATTTGCAGTATTTCAAATCTGTATAACCAATCTGCAGGATACTTTTATCTTATTTTAAAAACATACCACAGAGACTTTCTAAATTAATATTCATTCTCCTAAGGACCTGAAACAATGTATGCTGGCAGATCCACTGAGAGATGAGTAACTCCTTCAGCTCAGCTAACAGCTAAACAGGTTTCCTGAAAAGAAAAGCAGATCATTAAAGAGAAAACAAATTTTGAAACTCACATTATTTCAGCAGCCTCGTCAAGGGGATGGTTGTCTTTTGGGAAAGACAGGTGTATTAGGAGGAATGTCAGAATGCAAGATTGAAAGCAGATGCAGAGGGGAAGAGAAGTGCTAAAACCTGCTGATCCTCCTAGAATGGGCAAAGGAGTAGAGTCATTCTCTCACTCATTCCTGCCATCACCCAACCAGTTCCTTCACTCCAGTGTGCCCTGACATCCCTCCCACATCATGGGAGAAGGCTCAGGGCCCTTTCTAACTAATGCTACCTGATTAGGAAAAGCTTTTTACTCTTGCCCTTCTCGTATTGTCTTGATTAACAGGAAAAGATAGATAGATAGATAGATAGATAGATAGATAGATAGATAGATAGATAGATAGATAGAAATTTGTAGTTCATATACTTGTTGGTTCTGAGTGAAAAAACAATCCATGTAGATGACCACCAGGAGTGAAAGACGAACACTGGCCATTAAACATGAGACTGCCCATAAAATAAAAGATGTCATATAGGAAATGAAGTGTTACTGCAGAATTCAGTGAACCCAGATTGCTTAGAGCTCCTTTTTTCTTTTTGATAATATTGAAAGGTTGTGTTCCTGTAAACAGGTTGTTTGCTCCTCCTTTTGGTTTAATTTTGTCTATCTTCAGAAGTGTCGTAATACTTCAATATGATGCACAGTTACTTTATACCTACAGATGCCGGTGAGAAGTTTAGAAAAGTAGCACAAAAATAAGATATGCTAAAATAAAACCAGGAAAATTAGGCTGCATGGTGTGGAAAAGATAAATTTGTGTAAGCATTACTTGAAAAATCAATGAATATAGAATATTTCCTTGAATAACCCAAGCACACTCTAATGCACAAATCTATTCTATATACTTGTATATTGCTGTCATATCTACAAGGATTCTGTGTAATATTGGTCATAATAAAAATTCACTCTAAATAATCTGTGGGGTTTATTCCTTTGAAGCTAAGGTATTGCTTAGCAACAAATTACATTGATACCTGCTGCAGTTCTTCGTAACAAGTTGTTTTAAGGATACTTAAGAAGTGATGGACCTTGGATAATGATAAAAACTTGATTATTTAAAGAGGTCTAATACAGAGAGGATCAAGAAAATATGACTTATAATTAGAAAAGATTAAATTTAATATAAAAAATATTAACTGCACAATAAGCACCACAAAAAGAGATCTAGTGAACTAAAAAGCATCAAGAAATGGATACTAAAAGAGATTGCAATTTCTTGGCAAAGTGCCAATCAGCACTGAGTGAGGGAGGTTAACAAGGCAGTTTGCAAGGCAGAATATGTGTTCTCATTAACCACATAAATAAAATTAAATTGTTTAATGTGATAATCTACAAGAATATTAGGACCTATACAGTTGAAGTAATTGGGTGAAATGAAAGCAAAGCTATAGAGAAAATGTGCCAAAAATAACTTGATTAAAACCAAATGTGCCACGTGAAAAGGGAAAAATAATTCTTACAGCAGTCCTGAAGAGACCAAAATAGGTCATCTGAATATAGATAAATAGATGAAAACCACACACCACTGCCAAGGAAAAGGTATGTGATATCAAATCCCAAGAGCAGTAATAGGCAGGGAGGAATATATTTTATAGTTACATGGAAGTTTTACTGAGTTCTCTATGGTGTTCTGTCTATGCTGTAACCCATAAATGCAGTGACAGCAGGTGAAAGACTGCATATAAATCGTTGGGTTTTTTCCTCGAGTAAGTATGCTGATAAATACTGTGCAAAGACAGTGATTCTAAGTGTGTTGGTTTGGGCTGAGGTGGAGTTAATTTTCTTCACAGTGGCTGGTACGGCGCTATGTTTGGAATTTGTGCTGGACACAGGGTGGATAACAGTGATGTGGTTGTTATTGGTGAGCAGGACTCACACAGAGCCAAGGCCTTTTCTGCTTTTCGTGCTGCCGTGCTGGTGAGGAAGTTTGGGGTGCCTGGGAGGTTGTAAGAAGACACAACAACAACAGGTTAGCCCAGTTGACCAAAGGGATATTCCAGACCTTAACACTTCATCCTCAGTAGGTAAAGCGAGGGGAAGAAGGAGGAAGGGTGAGAGAGACATTTGAATTGATGGCATTTGTCTGCCCGAGTAACCATTACAGTGATCCAGCCTTGATTTCCTGCAGATGGCTGAACACCTGCCTGCCCATGGGAAATAGTGAATTAATTTTTTGGTTTGGTTTTCTTGCGTGTGAGTAAAGCTTTTGCTTTTCCTATTAAACTGTCTTCATCTCAACCCATGACTTTTCTTGCTTTTACCCTTCTGATTCTCTCCTCAATCCCACTGGTGGGGGAATGAGCAAGTACCTGCATGGTTCTTGGTTGCTGGCTGGGGTCAGAGCATGACAACTGGGAGAGTTTCATCTGTCCTACAGGCATCACTGATGCTGACATGCAAAGATAAATATGTCTTCCTTATAACTGTAGAACGAATAATTTTATATTAATAGGTATAAACTGATGTAAACACTGGATGGCTATCTACACAGGAAAATACTTATCACAATGGTGGCCAAGCATAACCTGAATTACATAACACATACAAAAAGTCTACAGAGAGGGAAAAATAAATCCCAAAATCCCCA
>VYZT01061561.1:0-22672 GCA_013400735.1 Pomatostomus ruficeps | reverse complement strand
GGAGCGGAGCGGCGCGGGCTGGGGCGGGATGTGCGGCCGGACAGCTCCCGTGGTGCGGACACGGCGGCGCTGAGCCCACCCGGGGTGTCCCCCGCCGCTCCGGCACCGCCTCAGCGCAGCGCCCGCCTCGCTTATCGCACCTGCCCCCCGCGGAAAGCGCTCTCGCTGCGGAGCCACCGCGGGTCGGGGTCGGAACGGGAGAGCCGCGCCGAGGGAGCCGCGCCGGTAGGTCCCGGCTGCGCTGGGCTGGCTGCCCGTGCTCAGCTGCTGTCTCTGGGCTGCTGCTCTGATGGGTTATTGTTGAAACGTGTCTCGAGGCCAGCGGAGTGGCTCTCTCGGGCGCAGGAGGCGCGGCTCGCGTGCGATGGCGAGAGCCCGGGGAGCGAACCCCCCCGGCGAGGCAGCGGCGGCCGCTGGAGCGCGGCGTGCGGGGAACATCGGGGCAGCACCGGGGCAGCACCGGGGCAGCATCGCCCCGGCGTGCGGGGACCACCGGGGCAGCACCGGGGCAGCATCGCCCCGGCGTGCGGGGACCACCGGGGCAGCACCGGGGCAGCATCGCCCCGGCGTGCGGGGACCACCGGGGCAGCACCGGGGCAGCATCGCCCCGGCGTGCGGGAACCATCGGGGCAGCATCGCCCCGGAGCGCTCCCGCCCGCTGCGCCCCAAAACGCCGCAGATCCTGCTGCTCTACTCGTCCTTCTTGCGGCTTTATTTTTAGAGCCTTTGGGGGATCCGGCTCCGCTCACCGAGGCGGTTCTGTAAAAATAGCAGCCAAACTTAAATGCGGATCGAGCGAGCAATATGAATGTTGCAATGGCAGCAGAGGGATGGCTGAACCGGATCAGAAGTCACTTGCTCAGCACCTTGGCACCCCTTGGCAGGGGCCCCTGAGCCCTGGCAGATCCTCCTGCTCCTCGCCGGGGCGGTGAGACCTGAGCTGCGTGAACGGGAACACCTCCTTCCCTTCGGAGTCGAGGATTTTTAAACCTTTGGAGTTACTTGAAGGTGTCTTTGGTGGCTTGGAGGAATTGCCTGGTGTCTGTGGAAGGATAACAGATACACCGATGACTTTGGGTTTAACTGCCAAGCAGATACTCCAGGTGCTTTAAATTTAATCTAAAAATGGGAAAACTGGAGAGGCACAGCTTTTTTTCTTTTTTTTTCCTTTCTTTTTTTTTTTCCTGGCAATCCTGACGTGCTGTTTCCCAGGGAAATGGAAAAGCCTCACAAATGATTCCAAAATACGGAAGACTCAGTGAGAAATTTTCCAGAGCAGATCATCGGTAGTAAGAAATTACTGCCAAATTGTCTCTGTTTTCTGGGACTTTGTTTTGAAGTGAGGAGTAACTTTGCTGGGAATGCATTTATCCAGGAAGTCATCCTTAATGTGCTCCGCTCCGAGCACTGAGCCTGCATGTGAGATCGAAGAGGGTTTAATTAAATGTAATCAAATATTACAGGATTCCTGATTAAAGGCGTCGCGCTTGCTTTTGGTGACGTACGAGGCGCGCTGCTCATTTGTGCTTTAAGGAAATACAGTTGTGCAGCTCGCAAATAACGCCCGGCTCGGTTCCCGAGGGGCTGTCGCGCTGTGTTTGCTTCCCTGCCCGGTTTTCATTCCTGGTGCCCGGCGTGGCGAGAGGCGGAGGGCGCGGCGTGGCGTGGCACCGCCGGCTGGCACAGGGCGGGGACAGCGGGGCAGGAGCGGGCTGGGAGCGCTGCGATTCCTCGGACCCGAGCCAGGATCGCATCCTCGAGCCCGTGCGAAGCTCTCCGCGGGTCCCGGCGCAGGCAGCGCGGGGTGTGGGAGGTGACACGAGGGAGGACACACACGCGCGTGGAATGGGAATGTGCAGGTTCGCCCCGCTGGTGGGAGACGAAGCGGAGAAGGAATGTCTGAAATGCGGGGGGGACGCGGCTCCTGCCGCTCAGGTCGGGCTGTGAGGGAGGCACGGGAGTCAGCGCTGTCGTGTTCGCGCCGGGGGAGTGGAGTGAACCCGAGCGCTCCTGTTTATCGAACATCCTGACAGGGAGGAGGCGTGGGACCGTCCCCCTTTCCTGCCCACCCTCGGGGGACCGCGGCTGCGTGCCTGAGCGCCTCAGCGCCTGCATGTGCGGGGAGCTGGCGACTGTGAGGTTGGGATTAATTAGCCCCAGTTTCGCTGTTTTCATGCTTTACGTGCCTGAGGGCTGCCCGCAGTCACAGCGAGGGGAGGAGTTTGCTGCTGCTGGCTCGAAATCCTCTCCGGGGGTGATCTTGTTCGTGTCAACCATGAGCAATTAGAGAGATTAACTGTCTTGTTTTCCTTTCTGCCCTAGATTGATTCTTGGGAGGCTCTGGGACGTTCGAAAGTGATTTGGAGAGAGCAAAGTCCGTGTCCGATGGACACCGAGCCCCAGCCCGCGTGTGTGGTGCCGCAGGCTCCCTGCCCGGGGATGAAGCGCTCTCCCGCGGAGGACTTTTCCCCTCAGGTGAGGCTGGCTGAAAAGATCCCCCCGGTGAAGCCGTGCTTCAAGAAGAAGCAGCAGGTGCAGAAGAGGCTGGACCCACAGACGCTGCGGACTCTGCGGCCGATCTTCACCAGCCTGCTGGGAGCCGGCGCCTTGGATCGGGTCTTTGTGCCCCGGGGCCAGCGCGGTGGCCACGGTGACCTATGTGAACCTGCTGTGAAAAAGGCTCTGGACCTCGGTGCCTCCTGCCCCCAGACAGAAAACAACGTGACTGTGCTGATGCCACCAGCTCCAGACGTGCAGGCTCAGCTGCCGGGAGATCGTCCTTCCCCCGGGCACCCCGAGCAGGACGTGCAGCCAGGAGAGCAAGGTTTCTCCCCAGAACCTCCCGGGGCTGCTGCTGATAACGGTAGTGAATCATTCCAGGATCATCCTTTGCACCCCAGCGCTGCTGATGCTGCAGCTTGCCCTTTGTTCCCCGACAAGCTGCTGGAGAGCTACACATCTGGCTTGCTGCAGGAGAACAGCTGTCCCGTGCAATACAGCCTGGCCCCGAGCAATAAACTCAGCGCTGGGATATTTCAGGACAAAAGCGAAGAGGCTTCCCTTGACCTGGTGTTCGAGCTCTTGAACCAGCTGCAGTATCACACCCACCAGCAGGACGGGGTTGAAATCTGTGTGGATTTTCTCCAGGGCACTTGTGTTTATGGCAGTGACTGTCCCAAACACCACACGGTGTTACCCTATCACTGGCAGGTGAGGAGGACAGCAACCCAGAGGTGGCAAAGTGTGACCAACGATTCCCAGGAGCACCTGGAGAGGCTTTACTGCAACCCTGACAATGACAAGATCAAAGTCAAGTATCGGTAGGTAACTGAATTTACTCCCTGCCTGGCCAGGGTGCAGAAATATAACAGGATGTGCCTTTTTTTCCTGATACTTTTATCCAAGTGTGTTATAAACCCTGGGATGGTGTTTCTTGGTTTATATCTGACAAGTTCAACTCGACAAAAAGTTCTTGTACACCTGTGAAGCTGTTGTTGGCATCTGGAATGTGTTCTTTGAAGCTGGAGTGTGTGAAGTAAGGAAACTTCAGCGCTGCAGGAATTCAGAGGCTGTTGTGGAATGCTGCGCTTGTTCTTGGTGTTCCTAATTAGTCTTTTCTCTGCTCTGTTAGACAAAGTGGCAGCATGAAAGGGCCTTGGCAGCGCTGGGGACAGGAATGACAGGGCAGTTGCTGTGTCACTGTGAGCACAGACTGGCTGTGCTGCCCAGCACAGTGTCCATCCCACCCCAGCACAGTGTCCATCCCACCCCAGCACAGTGTCCATCCCACCNTCCATTCCACCCCAGCACAGTGTCCATTCCACCCCAGCACAGTGTCCATTCCACCCCAGCACTGTCCATTCCACCCCAAACAGCTCGGTCAGAGGGAGGCCTTTGGAAATGTCCCATCACTGACAGCAAATGGGGATGTTTCAGCTGAGAGCAACCTGAGCCACGCTGGCAGGAGCGCTGATCCTCTCCGTGTTAAAGCAGCTATTGGAAGTTGCTGTTTTCTCTGTGCAGAGCTGTGTTTATTGACTCATTTTCTAAAATTAGCCACCAGCTGTTAGGTTGCTGTGGTGGTGTGACCCGTGTGGGCTCCTGCAGCTCCTTCAGCTGCCCCCCTGCAGGTTCCATTTGGGGAGCAGAGGGGAGCAGGGATGTTTGCAGGGTCCGGGCAGTGCCGGGTGCAGCCTGGTGGGGTTTTTTCCGGAGGAAGTGTGTGCTGCTCGTTGTGGCAGCGCAGATAAGAGAGGAGAAGTTTGCCGGGCTGGCACAGCTCCAGCTCCAAGCGATGCTCCTGTAGTGAGAACTTCACCCTGCCTCTGCCACCCGAACCCTCCAGCGTTCTGCTCACTGCCTCTGCTTCCTTCCAGTTCCTGAAGGAAGCACATCCCTGCTTTCTCAATGTTTTATTTTCATTTATTAAGCTGAGATTCTTCTTAGGCACCAGAGACCAAATCCAGTGCTTAAAGTCAGGGTTAGTCTTTACTTTCACTTAGTTTGATGGTGGATTAGACACTAAATTCACCTTTTTTCATAGACTCAGACTGGTTTGGGCTGGAAGGGACCTTAAAGATTCCTTCCAACCTTGGAAGAGCTTCACAGGCGGACAAGTGTCAGTGAGACCTTTGGATGAAGCTCCATTGGAGACCAGAGCTGCCGATTTCAAACTTTGAGTCTGACCCTGCTTAGAACTTGGACTTGCCAGGGTTTCTCAGCCAGGTTTTGGGGTGGGAGGTCAGTGTTTTACTGTGTGCCAGCTTCTAGTGCAAGATCACCTTGTGTGGGGAGGACCTGCCGGGGTGTGGGGAGCTCCAGCTCCTGGGTGGTCACTCCGGGCTGCTGTCCTGGTGGTCAGGCCAGGTTGGNTCTGCTCACTGCCTCTGCTTCCTTCCAGTTCCTGAAGGAAGCACATCCCTGCTTTCTCAATGTTTTATTTTCATTTATTAAGCTGAGATTCTTCTTAGGCACCAGAGACCAAATCCAGTGCTTAAAGTCAGGGTTAGTCTTTACTTTCACTTGGTTTGATGGTGGATTAGACACTAAATTCACCTTTTTTCATAGACTCAGACTGGTTTGGGCTGGAAGGGACCTTAAAGATTCCTTCCAACCTTGGAAGAGCTTCACAGGCGGACAAGTGTCAGTGAGACCTTTGGATGAAGCTCCATTGGAGACCAGAGCTGCCGATTTCAAACTTTGAGTCTGACCCTGCTTAGAACTTGGACTTGCCAGGGTTTCTCAGCCAGGTTTTGGGGTGGGAGGTCAGTGTTTTACTGTGTGCCAGCTTCTAGTGCAAGATCACCTTGTGTGGGGAGGACCTGCCGGGGTGTGGGGAGCTCCAGCTCCTGGGTGGTCACTCCGGGCTGCTGTCCTGGTGGTCACTCCAGGCTGGTGGTCAGTCCAGGCTGCTGTCCTGGTGGTCACTCCGGGCTGCTGTCCTGGTGGTCAGTCCAGGCTGGAGTCCTGGTGGTCACTCCGGGCTGCTGTCCTGGTGGTCAGTCCAGGCTGGTGGTCACTCCGGGCTGCTGTCCTGGTGGTCAGTCCAGGCTGGTGGTCAGTCCAGGCTGCTGCCCGCTGTCCCGTCCGTGCTGTCTCGGGGCCGGCCGGAGCTGCGAACGTGCCCCGCCAGCGCCGCGTCCCAGGGCTCCAGCATTATTTGTTAAAGCCATTAATCTGCCGTGGTCAGACGGGCTTTGCAGGCCTGTCTGCTCCTGGCAGCCGGCAGGAAACGCCTGCTCAGCACTTGGCGGGGCCAGCGGGGCTGCTGGTGACCCTGCTCTGTGTCCCACGCGCTCGGGAGGGCAGGGAGTGGGGACAGAGCAGGTGTAACCCTGGCACCCAGCGCTGCCCCAGTCCTGGCACCCAGCGCTGCCCCAGGACCTGGGCCTTTCCACCAAGTGCTGGGCTGTCGGCTCAATTAGGGAACGAGCTCTAAATTAGGGTGTTCTTCAAGGAGCTGTTTATGTAAACCTTCCTTCCTCTTAATTATCGAGATGAGTAATGATGGAGATAAGTTATTGAGATGAGTAATGTAAAATGCACATGAAGCTGTTGCCTCTCACCTAAGGGAATGTGATCTCAGTGGAGTGGTAAACCTTGTTTAGTTCCTTGGTAATGCGACTCCTTCAGCTACTTCTTGCAGTTTGGCCTCAAACTGAGTATTTATCATAAATTAAATTATGTTTTTTGTGTCCTGAAGTCTGCCAAGTATGCAGAGCCACATACCAAGCTATCTAAACAAATGGGGGAGCATCAACTTGAGCAGGTTAAAGTACTTGGAAGCACTCAGTTTTCTTCCTAGATGTGAGGAGAGGCCCTGGAGGAGTTCCAGCTTGCGGCGAAGGCAGAGCAGTGCCAAGTGCTGCTTTCCAGAAGGAGATGCCCACGCTGGGATATTTTCAGATGCTCTTTGCGAAGGGGGAATACTCGGCTGAGGAGCTGAGCAGGTTTCCCCACACACACACACCTGTCCTGTCATGCACACTCTGCCTTTCCAAACCAGCAGCAGCATCGGGGATTACAGGAGGATTTGTTTAAAACAACTCTGCAGTTCCTGACCTATCAGTTCCCCCTGCCTGGGCTGAAAATCCCTCTCTTTCCCTTGGCAAAAAGGGCTCCCAGCTCGCCTGACACAGCAGCTCCTTGCTGTTGCTTCGATTTCTTTCGTTTTTCTTTCTTTCTCCTGTAATTGCTGTCAGTTTTATGAAATGGCTCCTTCTGCCTGGAAGAGAGGCCAGAGTGGAGTGGCTCCAGTCGGGAAGAGCAGGTGGATCTCCCGTGGGATGTGTTCTGCTGGGAGCTGCTCCCTGCACACACTCGTGGCTCTGGGGTGAAGGCTGAGTCAGGAACTCGCTGTCCTGGCGAGGTTCAGGTTGGAATCAGCAGGAATTTCCCCACGGGAAGGCTGGCCAGGGAGGTTTGGCGTCCCCATTCCTGGAGTGTCCAAGGAATGACTGGAAGTGACTCAGTGCTCCGGGCTGGGGACAGGGTTGGACTCGATGTTCTTGGAGGTCTTTTCCAACCTCAGTGACTCCGTGACTGCGCTGTGTTCCAGTGGGTGTCAGTGGGCACAGGAAGGGATGGGAAGGAGAGGCAGGAGCCAGTGAATTGTACAGGAAGCTGGTTTCCCTTCATTCCTGGGTGCGTGGGACGGCTGCTTCCCCGCTGCTGACAGAATGTGCTGTGTTAAAATCACACAGAGCACGGTGGAGCCGTTTCAGGCGTGGAATCGTGGAATCACAGAGTGGTTGGGCTTGGAAGGGACCTTAAATCCCAACCAGTGTCACCCCTGCCATGGCAGGGACACCTCCCACTGTCCCAGGCTGCTCCCAGCCCCGTCCAGCCTGGCCTTGGGCACTGCCAGGGATCCAGGGGCCGCCCCAGCCTCTCTGGGCAGCCCCAGCCTCTCTGGGCAGCAGTTGTTCGGGAGTTCTGCAGGTCCCTGGCCCACTAAAGAGTTAAATTTCAGAAGTTTTCTGTGTGATTCACGCCGCTGCTGAGTGTGTGAGATAAGGCTGCGTTAGTGATAACCGAGATGGGAAAGCAGCTGAGAGTCCCTCGGCGTGGGTTCGGGGCAGTTCTTGGCTGTACCCCTGAGTGCTTTGGAGCTGCTTTTCCTTCCTCTCTGGGAGGAACGCACGGCAGAGGCTCGAGTAAAACCCCTGTGAAGTGATTCTGGGAGTGTTTGCCTGTGCTGTGACACACAATGGGCTCCTTTTGCTGCGCTTTGGAGCACCAATTACACGTGAAATAAAACAAAGTGTCCCCTGCCTGTACAAAGGCAGGGAAGCCCCGAGGAGCCGGCAGCCGGGGCCATCCCCCGGCTTTCCTGTCAATAACCAGATGGCAGTTTTGGGAACAGCTGGCACCTGGCTGCAGGTTGAGGTCAGGCTGTTCCCTGGCAGTGGAGCAGCTCTGAAACCGAGCTCTGGGGCTGCTGCAGGAGCTGTGACAGAGCTGTGACACAGGTGACACAGCAGGCACAGGGCTGTGACAGAGCTGTGACACGGTGCTGTGACAGCACTGCCCATTCCGGGCCGCAGGGGGAACACAGAGAGGCTGGGACAATTCTTTGCTCAGCAGGAGCGGTGGTTGTGCAGTTGCTTCCTTCCTCCTGGGTGCTCGGGTTTGTTGAAATCGGGAGGCGTTTGAGCTGAGTAATACCTGAGAACCTGATTCTGGCAGTCACGTGTACACAGGAGTGCTTTTTTATTCTTTTTGGGGAGCCGGTTTTGGGTGGTGTGACGTGGAGCGTTCATTTTTAGGAAGAGCCTGGAGTGGCAGGACGAGGGGGAATGGATTCCCACTGCCAGAGGGCAGGGATCGGTGGGATATTGGGAAGGAATTCCTCCCTGTGAGAGTGAAGAGTTCCCAGAGAGGCTGTGGCTGCCCCGGGATCCCTGGGAATGTCCAAAGCCGGGTTGGAGCAGCCTGGGACAGAGGGAGGCATCCCTGGCCCTGCCAGGAGCATCTTCTGCCGATTTAACAACTCAGGCAAACAAACAGAACTCTCCCAAGCACAAACCCATCCGGAGCAGGTCCCACATCGCAGCGAGCTGACAGGGACAGCGGGTTTGTCCTGCCCCGCAGACACGAGGTGGAGCTGGGGCTGGAGTTAGGAAATCCCTGGGAGAGGGGAACGGGTCCAACATCCTCATTGCTGTGGAGTTTTAGGGCTTACCAGTCCCTCAGCGGGGACCTCATGTTCAGGAGTGGCCGGGAGTGGGTTCCTGGGAAGAACAAACAACTTCTGGTACAGCCTCTGCTCCTCCAGCAGCCCTGCCTCGAGGACTTCCTGCTCCAGAGCTGGGGGAGTTACTTTTATTTTTTTATTAATTATTATTATTATTACTGTTTTTATTTTCCATGCCAGGCATTCATCTAAGCTGTGTAAATATATGATATTTATATACACACACATATATATATATGTGGGTCAATGTCTCCACAGTTGTTTCAGAGTCACAAGCAGACCCTCCTCGCTGTGAAAATTCCAGAAGTTTGCTTTTCCAAGCACCCCAGCCACCAGTTGCAAAGGCAGGGAAAAACAGTCTTTCCAACTTCTGAAAAATAAACACAAGAAAAGCAGCAAAGCCGCTGCCTTTGGGTTCTTTTGTCCCCTGAGGACGGAGCCTGTAAGCTGAGAGGGAGATGTGTCTGCAGCACCTCTCCCACACTGAGCTCTCGCCTCCCACGGGGCCCGGGGTCACCGCAGAGAGCAGCAGGTGACCCGAGGAGCGGCCAAATTCAGTAAAACCTGAAACTCCTTTGCTGCCTGGCACCTGCTGCCCCTCGCTGGGGTTTGAAGTGAGGAGATGCCGATAAGATCGAGGCTCGGGCGGGTTGTTTGTGCTCGTGCAGTGCTGCAGAGGTTCCTGTGCGCCTGCACACGCCGAGCTCCGCATGCCGGGTGCTGCTGTGCTGGAGGAGCTCGTGAGAGCATCCCCGGGAGCGTTCCTGGGCCTTGGGAGCTCGTCTGGCTCTGCTGAGCTCTGCTGCTGCTGTTTCAGTACCTGGGCCTCCAAATTAAACTCCTGGGTGGTGTCCAGCTCTGCCTGGGCAGTCCCCATCCCTGCAGGGCTGTAACAGCCCTGGGATGTGGCACTTGGGGACGTGGCTCAGCGGTGGCCGTGGCAGTGCTGGGGGATGGTTGGACTCGATGGTCTGAGAGGGCTTTTCCAGTGTAACCAAATCTGCGATTTCTCTGATCTTTTGAGTTCAGAGTATCTGAAATCTCTGATTTCTCTGAACTCTTGAGTTCAGAGTATCTGAAATCTGCGATTTCTCTGAACTTTGCAGTTCAGAGTATCTGAAATCTGTGATTTCTTTGAACTTTTGAGTTCGGTATCCTTGGAGTGAGGTTTGGTTTTGTGCAGTTTAAACTCTCAGTCCCCCGCCCAAAGCTGGGAGAGCCCTTCACCTGCAGCCCCAAACCTGTGCACAACCAGGTGAAACCTGGCTGCTGTTGAGTCTCAGGAAGTGCCTGCCCTGTCCCTGCAGAGCTGGGCTCAGTGTGACCCTCCCAGGCCGGGGACAAAGCTCCTCGCCCCGTTTGAAGCCCCCAGGGGCCGTGGGGTCAGGCTGGTGCTGGCGCAGAGCGGAACTGGTTGAGTCAGAGGGAGCAGATCCGCAGCGTGATGGGGCAGGGTGTCGGGGTGAGCCGTGCCGGGGCTCACAGCTGTGTGCTGGGAACGGGGTTTCGTTTCCTGCGGGGCCCTGCGCTCGCTGTTTGTGCCGAACCTGCTGCGGTAACTCCGGCACGGCCCCGAGCCCGGGGAGGGCTTGCAAACCGCACGTATTCTCAGAGCTCCTAAAAACAGATTCCTCTGCTCATCTGTTGGTACATAACACCCAGAGAGTGTTTGTCTGTGAAAAGAAAGCCCAGGGGATTCACACATTCAGCTGAAGTTCTTCAGAAGGATGGAAAGAAGAACCCAAATATCCTTATTTTGGCTGCACTCATCTGAAAAAATTAATCAGTGTTATAACCTGCCAGTGGAGGAACCTGCTCTGCCCTGAACCTCCACTCTCCTGAAAAGTTTATCCCTTTGTGTTATTTCCTGCATTTAGGGAACAGAGAAAATGGAACCTTTTCGTGGGGTCATGTTCTGCTGTTGAGAGCTCGTGGGGTTTTATTTTGAACTGTGCTGCTCTGCAGCACCAAATTTGGGTGGTGTGCCCTGTTCTTCCGAGAGTTCAGCGTGCTCGCTCTCTCTGTGCAAAGAGTTCCACTGAACTGCTTCATTTCGTAAATAGAGACCTTTATTTGGTGAGCTGCTGAGGAGAAATTCTTCAGAAATCTCTGTTCTCACCTCTCGCAGAGTCTCTGTGGGACCTTTAACGAGAGCACGCAGTGCCAGGACTCCGGGAATGGATCCCCCTGCCAGGGCAGGGAGGGATGGGATTTGGGAAGGAATTGTTCCTGTGAGGGTGGGAGGCCCTGGCACAGGGTGCCCAGAGCAGCTGTGGCTGCCCCTGGATCCCTGGCAGTGTCCAAGGCCAGGCTGGACGGGGCTGGGAGCACCTGGGACAGCGGGAGGTGTCCCTGCCATGGCAGGGGTGGAGAGGGACGAGCTTTAAGGTCCCTCCCAACCCAACCATTCCATAATTCTATGACTTTGGAGAAGTAATTTTAGCCCTGTGTGTCCCTCCTTCCCACAGGCAGCTGGGAATAGTCATTCCTGCCTGGGCAGGAGGATGAGCTCAGGCTCTGTGGTGTTTGCAGGGAGGTTCAACAAACACTTCTGGAGGGAAAGGCAGCTGTGTTTGTGCTGCTGGTTCCACGCTGCTGCTGCGGGGGGATGCAGAGGCAGTGGGAGGAACCTCGGCCCCACTGAGGTGTCTGAGTGCATTTCCTGCTGTCTTGACAGGCTGCAGCCCTCAGCACCTGCTCCTGCCACACTCACCCTGCCAGGAGAGACACCCCCAGATACTGATTGTACATCCTGTTAGCTACAAAATCCTCCTTTACAGGGAATCATCAAATGGTTGGGCTTGGAAGGGACCTTAAATCCCATCCAGTGCCACCCCTGCCATGGCAGGGACACCTCCCACTGTCCCAGGTGCTCCCAGCCCCGTCCAGCCTGGCCTTGGGCACTGCCAGGGATCCAGGGGCAGCCACAGCTGCTCTGGGCACCCTGTGCCAGGGCCTCCCCACCATCCCAGGGGAGGATTTCTCCCTGATACCCAATCTAAGCATGTTTTACACCCAATAATAAATTATTTGGGATAACAAGATGGATTTAAGGTCTCTCCCAACTCAACCCATTCTGGGATTCTGCACCTCAGACAAGTGCTGGGTTTTGTCCCTCTGTGCTGAAAACTGTGGCTTTGATGGAATACCAAAGGTGAGAATTGTCTGTTTTTCCCATTCTTGCCAGGGGCCAGGAGTTCTGGGCGGATCTGAACCTCATGAAGTTGTACGAAAGTGCCGAGTTTGACCAAATGCGGCGCCTGTCCACGGCCTCCTGCCCCGGCTCCAGTTCCAACTGCTACACGGTGTGGAAATACTTCTGCAGGGACCACTTCGGCTGGAGAGAGTACTCTGAGGTACGGCCCCCTGTCCTGCTCCTGAGCTGGACCCCAAAAACTCTGCTCAGCATGTGCTGAATGTGTTCATCCACCCCAAACTCTGCTCAGCACCTGCTGAATGTGTTCCTCCACCCCAAACTCTGTTCAGTTCGTGCTGAGTGTGTTCATGCACCCCAAACCCTGTACAGCACGTGCTGAATGTGTTCATGCACCCCAAACTCTGTTCAGCACCCGCTGAATGTGTTCATGCACCCCAAACTCTGTTCAGCATGTCCTGAATGTGTTCCTGCACCCCAAACTCTGTTCAGCATGTCCTGAACGTGTTCCTGCACCCCAAACTCTGTTCAGCTTGTGCTGAGTGTGTTCATCCACCCCAAACCCCATACAGCACGTGCTGAATGTGTTCCTGCACCCCAAACCCCATACAGCACGTGCTGAATGTGTTCCTGCACCCCAAACCCCATACAGCACGTGCTGAATGTGTTCCTGCACCCCAAACTCCGTACAGCATGTATTGAAAGTATTCATGGTCAGCCTGGTGCCCCTGCAGACCCTCAGGGGAGGGGTGTGGAGCTCCTGCTGAGCACCAGGAGAGTCAGGGTTGGACTGAGAGAGCAATAAAGGGACAGCTCTGGTTGTGCTGCTGTGATCCCGGGACTTGAATCAGCCCTGGCACTATCAGGGACACGAGGGCTGACCAGGCTGTCCCACTGAGAGCAATCCAGCTGGTGGCAATGCCAAGGAAGCCCTTGGGGACCCTGAGTTGGTTTTATGACAGTGGGACGGTTTCTGAGCCTGTAGAACATTCCCTCCATTTCCCTCGGCAGTTTTCAGTTGATTTCCCTGTCCCCGGAGTGCTGCTGAGGCAGGACGGGCCCTGCCAGAGCTGGTGCAGCCCTGGGGCTGGGCAGTGCTGATGTTTGGGGTGAAACCTCCTCAGTGTTGGCAGCCCCAGAAATAACTCCTGGGTGTAAGAACCAGCGAGAGCTGGGCAGAAATACACAAATACCGGGTTTGGGGTGTTTGAGCTGCGAGGGGAACTGCAGGGCCGGGGTTTGTGCAGTGTAGGACAGGGATGTGAACTTTGGAGCGTGTGGTTTCTCATGTGTGTTTTTCCCCCATTTTCCCCCCGGTTTTCCCCCATTTTTCCCCGTTTTTCCCCCGGAGCAGCCGGTGGTGCGGCTGATCGAGGAGGCCAGCTGCCGCGGGCTGCGCGAGGTGCGCTTCGTCACCTGGCACAACCAGTACATCCTCAACATCAAGGACGGCTTCCAGCAGAACTCCTGCTTCCGCAGGGAGATCAAGCGGCGGCCGCTGCTGCGCTCCTGCCTGCTGCTCGCGCCCTTCCTGCAGTACGTGTCCCGGGCTGCCTCCTGGGCTGGGCGAATGGGAATGGGAATGGGAATGGGAATGGGAACCCAGCATCTGGGTCGTGCTGGCAGCTCCTGCCACTTCCCAGAACCACACTTACCTGAGGGACTCCTTACTGTTATTTAAATTTGTGCTGTACCCTGTGGATGTTGGAGCATCAGGTTTGCCAAATTCCTGTCCATTTTTCACCATCCTGGGTTATGGCACTGGTAGGTGGGGAACGTGAATGAGAATCCAGTATCTGGGTGATGCTGGCAGCTCCTGCTGGTTCCCAGAACCACACTTACCTGAAGGAATCCTTGTTTAATTTGTACTGTACCCCTGGAGCAGCAGGTTTGCCAAATTCCTGTCTGTTTCTCAGCATCCTGGGCTGTGCCACTGGTTGATTGGGAATGGGAATGGGAACCCAGCATCTGGGTCGTGCTGGCAGCTCCTGCCACTTCCCAGAACCACACTTACCTGAGGGACTCCTTACTGTTATTTAAATTTGTGCTGTACCCTGTGGATGTTGGAGCATCAGGTTTGCCAAATTCCTGTCCATTTTTCACCATCCTGGGTTATGGCACTGGTAGGTGGGGAACGTGAATGAGAATCCAGTATCTGGGTGATGCTGGCAGCTCCTGCTGGTTCCCAGAACCACACTTACCTGAAGGAATCCTTGTTTAATTTGTACTGTACCCCTGGAGCAGCAGGTTTGCCAAATTCCTGTCCATTTTTCACCATCCTGGGTTATGGCACTGGTAGGTGGGGAACGTGAATGAGAATCCAGTATCTGGGTGATGCTGGCAGCTCCTGCTGGTTCCCAGAACCACACTTACCTGAGGGACTCCTCATGGTTATTTAAATTTGTCATGCACCCTGTGGATGTTGGAACAGCAGGTTTGCCAAATTCCTGCCTGTTTCTCAGCGTCCTGGGCTGTGGGAGGTGTCCCTGCCCGGCAGGAGTGGCACTGGATGAGCTCTGAGGCCCCAGCTGTCCTGCAGTGGTTTAGGGGAGCCCCGGGTGTGCTCACAGAGCCCTCACTCCGCTGGTGATGAGGGGAGGCTGGGTTTGGTCACAGCCTCAGAACGCTGGGCTGGGAGGGGTTGTAGGTGGGGTTTGACAGGAAGGAAACCCCAAGATAGTAGAGACAAACTGGAAGGTAAAAACCAAATAAAAACCAGTAAAATACGAGGGTGCACTTGCTGCTCAGAGCAGTCCTGCTTCTCCTCCTAATGGAAAATGAGGATCTTGGGGGTGCTCCTCATGTTTTGCTGCCTGGCATTATTTTACCACAGTGATCTGCTAAAATTAATGAATTCCCAATTAATTCCCAACTCATTCTGTCCGACCTTGAGGGCTCTGCACTCACGAGGGATTGCCCAGAACTGCCTGTGCCAGCTACCAAACCTGCAGACTAAACTCTGAGATTCTGTTCTGCACCAAACCCCATTCTGATTTTATTTACCCAAAGACCTTGTAAAGCTCACTTAAAACCCCCAATTCTTGGCAGGAACAAGAGTATTTTAAATATTTATGGGATCTGTCCTCGAGCAGTCAGTGTTGCCTCCACTTCCCACATGATGCTACCTGAGATTCGTTCTTTCCCTCACCTCCCACCTGCTTAAATCTGTTCTAAAACTGGGAAAGAATCCTTGAATAGAAATGAAAAATGTTGACTTTTTAATGGCTTCCCCTGCAGAATAAATAATATAAATATTTTACACTAGTCAGAAGAACTGAACAAAACACAGCAAAGGATTGCAGGATTTTTATTGGATTTGATGTCTTCCTCATTAATCCGTGACTTACTGGCAAGCTCTGCTTGCTCTTCCAGTCCTGTGTGAGTGATGAGGCTCTACAGGAATATTTTTTTACCCATTTGCCCATTAAAGAGGAAAAACAAATTAAAAATACATGCACATTGTGATATTCGATTGCTATTTTAATAACAATTCTTAGAACTAAATCCATTTTCTGGGTTTCTGCTCAACTCTTAATAACCAGTGAGAACTTTGAGTCAGATCCATGCAAAGGAAGGGAATCCTGGCCTCGGCCTCGAGCAGGAGGTAACAGCCAGTGAACGTTCAGAGAGAGTTTCTGCCCCGGAAAGTGGGAGGGCTGTCACAGCTCCCCATGTGTTCATTTAAAAATAGGCCTTTTCCCACTAAACTCCCCGCTCCCAGCCCTTTTCCCTGAATTTGATTTGATTTGGGGCCATCTGTGGGGTTTGGAGAGCAGCTCCACCCTGGGTCTCACAGCCAGCGGGTTCTGCCTCTCCCGCTCGGGGCACTGCGGGGTTGGCAGCTTTTCCCAGGGAAATACTTTGGGAAATGCGCCGTGGTGGCCTCTGGAGCCGGCTGCACGTGAGCTGCAGGTGCCTGAGAGCAGGGTCCTGCTGCTGGCTCTGTGCGTTTCCCAAGGGTTTTTCCTGGCACCCGTGGGGCTCCACAGCTCCCTGCCTCAGCTCCCTGCAGGCGGCATTCCCAGAGGAGGGGCAGGGAAATAACCAGCTGCAAATGCAAATCCACATCTGGCTGTGCAAATGGCAGCCAGAGCCTTCCTGGGTCGGGAAGGGACCTTAAATCCCATCCAGTGCCACCCCCTGCCAGGGACAGCGACACCTTCCACAGCCCAGATTGCTCCAAGCCCTGTCCAAGCTGGCCTGGGACGCTTCCATGGGGATCAGAGGCTTTCCAGCCGCGCTGGGAGGGTCGGGAGGGGGCTGGAGGGTCAGGAGGGGGCTGGAGGCTGCCGTGGGTGTCTGAGCAGGTTTTTGTCCCTCCCCCAGGACCCTGGGCGGCAGCGCCGCGCTGCCCTCGCCGTGCCCCGAGCCCGCCTCCGCACACACGCTGTCCCCAGCCGCTGTCACCTGTCCCAGCTTCTACCCCGAGACCTGGATCGGGATGGATCCAGCTCAGGACTTCATCCAAGTGCCTGTTCAGAAGGAAGACAAAAGCTACAGAACCATTTATAACCTGTTCCACAAGACTGTGCCAGAGACCAAATACAAGATTCTGAAAATCCTGCGGGTGCAGAACCAGTTCCTCTGGGAGAAGTATAAAAGGTAAGAGAATGCAATTCTAGGCTTTTTTATAACGGATATTCCTAGAGGAGGAATTTTGTGAGGGGGATTTGTACCTCCTCTCGCAGCTCCGCTGTTCCAGAGGGTGACACCGCGGTGACAACAGAGCGCGTGCTCACCCTCATTTCCCACTTTCTGTTCCAGGAAAAAGGAGTACATGTCCAAGAAGATGTCGGGGCTGGACAGGATCATGAACGAGCGGCACCTGTTCCACGGCACGTCGCAGGACGTGGTGGACGGGATCTGCAAGCACAACTTCGACCCGCGGGTGTGCGGCAAGCACGCCACCATGTTCGGCCAGGGCAGCTACTTCGCCAGGAAGGCCAGCTACAGCCACAACTTCTCCAAGCGCTCGCCCAGGGGCGTCCACTTCATGTTCCTGGCCAAGGTGCTCACGGGCAGGTACACGGTGGGCAACCACACCATGAGGCGGCCGCCGCCCGTGGAGCCCGGCAGCGTCACCAGCGACCTCTACGACTCCTGCGTGGACAATTTCTTCGAGCCCCAGATCTTCGTCATCTTCAACGACGACCAGAGCTACCCCTATTTCATTATCCAGTACGAGGAGGTCAGCAGCACCGTCTCCATCTGACAGCCTGCGCTGCTCCCTGCCACGGACTGGCAGCGGTTTGTGAGGGGGAGATGAAATCCGGACGCTTCCTGACTGGTGGAATGACCTGGAAGGAAGGAAATCTGAAGTGACCAACTGTGCACTTGCTGGTTGATTCCCTATGTGGGAACTGTACATATTTTTCCATTGTTTATAGTTGAAAAAATCTGTGCCTTTTGTTATAAAACACTGTTTATTTATGTTAGTAAACATTCGTGTTTCAGAAGCTTCGGCGGGTGTCGTTTCAGTGCGTTCTGTGTGTATTCTACCTGGATCTCAGCATTTCAGCATGGCCATTTCCAGGGAATCAGAACTGCATTTCCTCCCGAGGATATTGAATCAGACATTCTCCCAACCACACTTTTTATTATTGTATTTCAGAGAGACTCGGGGAGAGATCACGAAACTACCCCCCTGCTCTTACTTTGCATTATTGAACAGAACACAAATGGAGCATTTTCTTAAGTCAAGGAAAGTTAGGAAGAGGTTGGCATAGTCTGTGGGGAGGGTTTAAAACCCGGGGTGGGGTCCCAGCAGCTGCTGGCACGCAGGGTCTGTCACTCGTTGGTGTCCCTGCCCGTGCCAGGGGGTGGGACAGGATGGGCTTTGAGGTCCCTGCCCTCCCAAACCACTCTGGCTCTTGTTCACCTCAAGGCCTCTGGTTGGGATGTACCTGAGGTGTCCTGTCCTCGCTGGGACCTTCACAGGGAGTTGTGTGTCCCTCTCAAGGCTCCTGCAGCAGCGCCGGTGTGGCCGAGGAGCCCTCGCTGCCCTCAGGGGGCTCCCTGGGAGGGGAAGGCACCTCAGACTCTGTGTCCTTGGGTCTGGAGCTGTGCCTTGTGCCAGTCTGCTCCACATCTGCTTCCCAGGCCTCTCAGAAACTTGTTCAGCCATGGGAGAGAGATTCCCCACTCCCAGCAGCACCCCGCTGCCGGGTCACGGCTGGGGAGCTGTGGGTGGGCTCAGCTGCAGGTGGCGGAGGGGGAAGGCACCTCCAGCTGGTGCCAGTTGAGCCCAATCCCTCGGGAGGCTCTTGGCAGGGCTGGGGGAGCTCCCAGTGGAGGTGGAGGTGTTGGCAAGGTGGGATGGGAACGTGGAGCTGCTCCTGAGCACAGCTCGGGTCCCTCGGGATGGCTTCGGAAAGGTAACGGGGTCGGGGAGGAGGGACAGAGGGCGGCTGATGGTGTCCGAGGTGTGGCATTGGGGTGTCTGTGCAGCTCGGGGGGCTGCCGTGGCTCCAGAACGGGGATTTTGGAGTCACTTCAGAGTCAAAGCTGTGGAGTGGGGGTCGCTGCTCTCGTGGGTTTGTGTGGAGCCGTTCCCTCGCTCGCGGCTCCTGGCCAGGCTGAGCCGGGATGAGCAGGATGGGAGTGGGAGGTGGGACGGCTGCTCGGAGCGCGGAGTTCGCCTTCCCTCCGGCTTTCCGCAGGCGGGAATCAGTTGCGTTTCCCCTTGGATGTTGTAATGGGGTTTTGCTTTCCTGGGTGCTTCTCCTGCGTGCCCAGGGACACTCCCGGGGAGGGCGCCGCCTGAACCTTCCCCTTCTCACCTTCCCCGGGGCCGCGGGATGAGGAGGGAGCTCCGTGACGCGTCGCTGACAATGCACTGAAAATATTTACGGTGTTCCCATGCCAACGTGCCCAGTGCCGGAGCCACCCTGCCAGGGCCCAGCGCCCCGGCTGCTCCTCCCGGGTGACACGGGTTGGTGTCCCCCTGTGTGCCACCTGGGTCTGGTGTCCCCCTGTGCCACCTGTGCCTGGCCCCGTGGATCCCGAGGATCCCGGCCGGTCCCGGGGCCGCAGCCGTGTCACTGTCACCGTGTCACATAGTCCGTCCTCAGCGCCCCGGGCTCGCGTGGGATCATTCCCGGCTCCCAGCTCCCCGGGCAGGGGCGGCGTGGGCGTGGGGCAGAGCCGGCAGGGGCAGAACGTGCCCCTAATTACGTTAATTGCGTTAATTTTCTCCTACGTGCCCCACAGCAGCGCCGTCCAGGGCAGCCGAGCAGAGCCCTGAGAACGGCGCTGTCCCTAAATCTGCCCCTGGAGGGGCTCTGGGGAGAACGGGTCCGATCCCGGCGGGGCCAGGGGGATGTCCCCACTCTCTGCGTCCCGGTCTCGCTGTGTTTGTGTCTGTCACCGTGACCCCGGCGCGGTGACACCCCCGGGGCTGGGCTGGTGCGACAATGCCCGCTCCAGCTTTCCGCCCCTCCCGGGGCTCCGGGGCAGCCTCCGGCCCCGTCCCGGGGACACCGAGGGCCGGGTGACTCCTCCTCGTGCCTCCTGCCCTGCTTTCGGTGCTGTCACTGCTGGGCAATTCGGGGATGGACCCGGGTGACCGAGGAGGGTTGGCGATAAGGATCTGGCCGTGTCACCGCCGGGATTGCGGGATGCCACACCCGT
Source organism: Pomatostomus ruficeps (assembly GCA_013400735.1). Classification (NCBI taxonomy): domain Eukaryota; kingdom Metazoa; phylum Chordata; class Aves; order Passeriformes; family Timaliidae; genus Pomatostomus; species Pomatostomus ruficeps. The sequence goes on along the minus strand of VYZT01061561.1, from coordinate 3,194 downwards.
GGGCGAGGCCGTGCGCGGTGACAGCCCGGCGGGGCGCGGGTGGCTCTGTGGTGGCCTGGCCGAGAGGGACCTGCGGGGCCATCAGTGGTGTTTCTGTTCCCGTGGGGTGTACCCCGGGCATTGGGGGGCTCCGGTAGCTTCATGGGGACCCTGTGTCCCGGTACTGCCAGCCCAGCCCAGCTCGGGAGGCAGCAGCAGGGACGCGGGTGACAGTGAAGGATGAAGTCACCTCTCCCCGGTCACTGCCGGCGCCTGGGATCTGTCATGAGACAGCCTGTTCTGGCCAGCGGGATAAAGGTGCCTCAGAGGCCGGGAGGAAGGAACAGTTCGAGCAGGAGCTGATTTGGGAGCTGGGCAGGAGGGCAGGAGCTGTTCCCGGAGATGCTGAAGTGTCAGCAGCCCGGAGGAGCTGCGGGAACAGCCGGCCTGTCCCCCTCCCACGGGGCACAAACGGGGCACAAACTGGGCACAAATGCTGCTCCAGGGCAGCCACCCTCGCCAGGGGCTGGGGACACCCCCGGGGACCCGGCTCTGCTCTGCCCGGGGTTTGTGCCGTGATTCCGGGGCTGTCCAGCCGCGGGGTTTCATCACAGAATAACCCTGGAGTGGGACGTGTTCCCTGTCCCCTCCTCCAGGCGCCGAGGGCTGCCGGGCAGGGCTCTGCGGGCGGGTTTGGGGAAGTGGCTTGGGGAAGGTGCAGAGAGGGGGCGGTGGGGCTGGAAGGTTCCCTGGGAGGTGTCCCGTGCGTGGGAAGGAGCCCTGGGAGGTGTCTGAGCCAACGTCCTGCTCAAGGCAGGGTCAGCTCCGAGGTCACACCGGGCACTTCAGAGCCTGCAGGAAAACCTCCAACCTCAGCAATGTCCCTGTGAAGGGTGAAAACACCCTTAAATCCATGGTCACGGTGCCCCGGGGAGATACAGCCCAGCTCCTGGTGTCCAGGGTGCAGTCCGTGTGTGGCACTGCCAGCCGTGGGGCAGGAGAGGTGCTGGGGACGGGTGAGACCAGAAATGGGTGCAGTGAGAAGTTCCCTGGGAGCAGAATGCCAGAGTGGGGTGGCTCTCCCAGACTTCCATAGGATTCCTGTGGCTCTCCCACAGCTCACTGGGAAAAAAAAAATCCCCTTTTCTCTCAATTCCACTGGGAGAAGCAGCGTGAGGTGAGGCCAGGGGTGCCCTCGGTGTCACAGCAGGGTGGGCACAGGCTGGCCCTGGGTGTCCTTGTGCTGCAGGGGAATTTGGCACCTCGTGAGGGGCTGACTCGTGGCAGGCACAGAGCACAGCACATCACGAGCCTCCTGCTGCCCAGCTGGGGTTGGGGATCTTTTTATTTGTCATTTTTAACGTGGAACTCTGAGGTTCTCACCCAGGAGTGAGAGCTGGGGGATGGATGTAGGAGCATCTCTGGCTGCCCCGGGGTTTCTCCATCCCCACCGCGTCATCACCGCCCGACCATCACAGCACATCCTCTGCATTAATATTTATTTTTCTCTTATGGCTACAAAGTCTGTTTTTATGAGAATAATTTCCCACAGACCCAACAACAAATGTCAGGTTGACCTGAGGGTTGTTGTTGCCTCAGTTTTCTTCGGGCTCCCTCTTGTCCAACCAGCCGGGTACAAGTTGTCTCCTGCGTAATTAGCCGGTTATAAATCATCCGCTGCCTGCTCCCCTCACACGGGGAGCACATTCCCATGTGCTGATCCTCACTGGGGTTGGTTTGTCTGGGCTCTGTGCACTCCCTGAGCCTGCAGCTGAGCAGGGCCCGGCCTCGCCCGCAGCCGCTCCAGCTCTGCACGGGAGACAGGAGCCCGTTCCACGGCCACAGGCTGACTGCGGCTGCTCTGGGATGGGCGCAGCCTGCTGGAGATGGTCCAGAGCGGCCGTGGCTGCCCCTGGCAGTGTCCAAGGCCAGGCTGGACGGGGCTGGGAGCACCCTGGGACAGTGGGAGGTGTCCCTGCCCAGGCAGGAGTGGGATGGAATGGGATGGGATTTATGGCTCTGTGACCCAGGATGTCCATGCAGACACAGGGTGGATCTGCTGCCCAGCTCACAGACCAGCCTGGGGAGTGGACACCTCCTTTAGTCCGTCACCGATGGTGGGGAGTTCCTGGCCGTTCCCACCTCTGCTCCCCACCAGAGCAGCTTGCTCCAAGCCCTGTCCAGCCTGGCCTGTCCGTGCTGCTGCCCCCAGGACCGGTGTTCACTGAGACCCATCCCAAACACCCCAGCCAGGTCACAGGAAGGACGGGACAGGGAAATTCTGCAGTAAATACCACCATGGAACCTAATTCCTGTTTGTTTCCCATGAACTCGGTGTTTGCACAGTCAGGCCAAAGGGCTTTGGCTTTCACTTGGATGCAGCACCGAGGCCAAAGCACCAGCTGATGCCTTTTCCAGATAATCTCAGCTGGGATCTGCTGAGCTCAGAAGTCTCCTGCTGACGGAGACGTTCCAGGTGCTCTCTGTCTCGTTCCTGCCCGTTTTCCAGAGCATTAGGCATAGGAAGAGCGTTTCAGACGTGTTTGATAAATCCTTGTGCAGCCTGGTTCAGCCCGCGGCGGGCCGGGGTGTGGGTGCTGCTCGGGGCAGGCGTTAATGAGCAGCTCCTCTGTCAGCACCCACGGAACCGATGGGGAGGAAAGGACGTGCCCAGACAGGCGCTTTCCTCAGCCGGGGGTGGTTGTTGTGCTCTGGAACCGGTTGTTCCCCGGTACCGCCTGCCCGGGCAGCTCCTCCGGGGGGCACGGCCCCGACCCCTCCCCGCGCTCAGCCCGGCGGGGCAGGAGGCTCCTGCCGGGGCTGGGGAGCCGGGCTCGCCCGGGACTCGTGTCTGGCTCGGAGAGGGATGGACCTGGCCCTGGAGCGGGCGGTGGGAGCTCTCCGGAGCCATCCCTGGGGCCGGGGACAGTCAGAGCTGTGCTGCTGTGGCCGGGCGAGCCCTGCACACCTGGACCTGCCCGGGAAGGGGGTACCTGCGCTTCCCTCCGCACATCCCGAGGCCCCCACTGTGCCCACTTCCCTTCCATCTCCTGGTTTCGCTTGCTCCAGGACAGGCTGGATCCATCTGCACCCTCTTGGGAGGGCTCGGTGTCCCTGCTCGGGCTGGTGACAAGCTGTGGGACACGGCAGTGGTGGCTGCCCCAGGCCGGGGGTTTGGGGACCGGCTGGGAGCACTTTGGGAGATGTTCCTGTTT
>VYZT01061557.1:0-15862 GCA_013400735.1 Pomatostomus ruficeps | reverse complement strand
TTTTAAAATGTAAATGTGTTTTAGAGTATCTGTAAAGTACATACATACATGTAATTATTTATTTATTTGGAATGAAATTGCCTGAATTTTCATAAATCAAAGCCTTAAAATTGTGTAACAGGTGTAATTTTTGAAAATTATTTCTAATATTAATTGTGCAAAGAAAATGGGTAGTGGTAACTTCTTGGATGCCCCAGAAGTCCAGACTTGTTCGTCTGTCAAGATAATGCATGTCTGGTGTGACAGGGTGAGTAATCGGCTCACAGGGGAGGAGTTTGTCCAGCATCTTGTTCAGCACTCTGGAAGTCTGCAGTCCAGATGACCAAAGAATAATGTTGACAGTAGATGACACTTGGGTTTTTTCTTTACCCAGGTGGTAAGGAAAGAGTTTGTACTCTTGGTCTTTGATGTCTGGCAAGGCTCCCTAGGTATGCGGTGGTAGAGCTGTGACTTCCTTTTCACAACTGGTTCTCTTAATGTAAGAAGTCTGTAAGAGTGTGATGTTAAAAAATAAAAATCAGGCTAATAGGTTTGCAAAGGAGACGGATTGAAATGCTTGTGTATACTTGCTGAATGTGCTTCGTAGGGAAGTATCATTTAGCTATGATTTAGTGTCATTTATCATTTACATATGGCTATTTAAGCACTTTGCTTCCAGTGGAACTTTATTTCTTTTCAAAAGTGGGTTTTGTTTTCTGACCTCCCAAACATGTGTCTTACATGTGGGCTTTTTTCTTTTTTAATTTGCTAAAAATCTTTTGTCCCACTATTCTCACTTTTCCACTGTAAATACTTGTTTAGATGCACAACATGACAAAATTTCACATTCATATACTGAATTTTCTAATATCTGTCTAAATGCTCAGTTTTCTTCCTTTTCTGTTACTCTCTTGAGCCTATACTCATTTAAAGTCAAGATGATCAATGTCCTACTTTTGTGGGGCTAGTCCCTAATTATCAGGGAGTTTCTCAAATAATGCTGCCCCTTAATATGTAGTTGAGAATGGTGAAAATGGAACAAGATCTAAAAACCTAGAAGGGAGATTGTATTAATAATTATAACTGAGCTCCTAGTTGTTTAAAAAGAAGAGAAGGTTTATACTGGAACTCCATGGATAGAGAATTACTCATCACTAAAATGAAACTGCAGAGGTTCTTTTTGAATATTGAAAGTGCTGTTAGTTTTCTACTACCACCCAATATGTATATTTTGCAAGTATATTCTTGTATTGGTCAGATACTGAAATCCATATCTGTAGATTGTACTTTATGCTATGTACCAGAATATTTCTTGGTTCCTTTATAGCTCTCCACTTGATACAATGAACATAGGAGTTGATCACCTCATGTAATTTGGAAATTGCATTTTGAAGTGAATGTGGCTCAAGTGTGGCCTGCTCTTGCTGAAACAGTGTGAGAGAGCTAAGATTCACACAGGAAAATGACTTTTCTTCTCTCCATTCAGACTTGAAATAAACAGTGCTCATGGTTACAGCACTTGTGTCCAAAAGTTAAAATGCTCTAATTCTATTTTTTGAAAGACTTTGCCTCTGTTTCCAAGGGTTTGTAGTTCCACCTGTACATAGAGACCAGGATTTGAGGGAGAATCTCTAAAACGTTTTGATACTGAATAAAAGACCCCTGCCTAGAAGTATCATTCATGAGAAGCCATTAGAAGCAAACAGAACCCCAAATATAACAATACCCATCTCCATTGTGGATTTCATGACAGTGCATGTCCTGGAGCACTCCCCTAGGAGCTGAGTATTGACTTGGTTTGGTTTTATCTACACAGGTGACCTGTTCTTCTGCAAGCTAGCAACAAACTAAGAATAGCACCAGTGGTTACTCTAATGCATATCTTGTCTCTGATAGTAGCTAGCATTTGATGCTAGAGAAGAGTGAAAAGAAAAAAAAAAAAAAGGGAAAGATGTTAAGTCCCTCTGCAGTTCTTCATGGGTGGCTTTCCTCTTTACTAGCCAGGACAATTTTGTGTCATCATCATCTTTGGTTCACCATCCCTTACCTTTGTTTACTGATCATCTCTGATATATTGGACCCAAGTGCAGGTCACTGAAGGTTTCCAGTGATGACCTTGATTTTCACTGTGAAAACTGACCGCTTACTCTGCCTTTTTATACGTGCCTTCTGACTGTTTAAAATTTGTCTTATTTATTTTTATTTTGTCTGGTGGAGATAGAGGATTTTTAGGTTAAGGACATTGTTCAGTGTTGTTTGGAAACCTAGGCAGTCTATATCAATTGGAACTTTTTCTAATCTAAATGCTTACTAACTCTTGAAAAAGGAACCTCAGATTTCTGAGATGTTATTTCTTTTTACAGAGGCTGTTTTGACAGTTTTTCCAAGCTTATTTGTCTGCCCACTAATATTGTTCTTGAGCGCAATTCAGATGTCAAGTTTTTTGGTTTTCAGTTTTTCTGGTTCTCATTTGGAACACAAATTAGAATTCCTTTAAGCCATATTAATATCAGAAGAGTGAGAGGAAATGAGAATGGCTCAGGAAATTTGCCTAGGTAACACTTCTTGAATTACCAACACATGTAAACAAATGCAAAGGTAGACCATCCTTTGACAGGTACCAAAGGTTAGAAAGGATAGTTGAGAAAGCAAAGAGTATTTGCTTTGAAGGAGAACTGTTACCTCTTTCACTGCCCAACTCATTTGTCTTTTAGCAGGAAAAGACTTGATAAAGCACTTGATGTGATTTCTTGTATTACCATGTAAAAGTAAAGAAGTTTATAGGCAGGATTTTCCGGTACAGCCACTTGGGTGAAAATCCTCAAAAACATGAAAAAACTTGTGTATCTATAGTAATTAAAATACTTTTAAAGTCAGAGTTGTCTGAAGAGGAGGCAGTGCATGTACACATAGGGGCTGCTGTGGAGAGGTCAGAAGTTATCAGAAAGGAACGGTGATGATCAGTATCAGACATTTATGGAAGTTCTTGTCAAGGCATGTAAGAAGTTCTCACCTGATCTCAAAATCATGCAGTTGTTCAGCATGCCGAAACACATCTTTGGTCAATCTTTTTTTCTCAGAACTTTTCCTTTTTTTCCCTTGTCATATCCAAAGTTTTTAGCAAAAGATAGGGAATGTGATTCAGTTGCGAACCCAAATTTGAGGAGATTTTTGTGCTCATACCTATGATGTTTGTTTTGTCAAAGATAACCTCTTTCTTTACAATTGCTTCTTATAGATTTCATGAAGTGGACTTCTTCACTTTGGAAGAAAATGGAGCACAGTGGCTTTTAATGTTGCAAAAAATTGTTCTACAAAATCTTTTTATGTTTGAAAGCTTGAATGAGCCTTGGGGGTTTGTTTTAGAGGCAATGCTTTAAATGTTGAAAAAACAGTAGCTCTATATTTACACTAAGTGAGTAAAAGAAAATTGAAATGTAAGATCAGGGCTAGAAATATAATTATGACAAATGAAAAAGTATGACAAAGACTGGAGAAGAACTGAGAGAGAAAAAAGGAGTTGCAGAAAATAGATTTTGTTTCTTTCTTCCTAAAAAGGTGAATCCAGATGAAATTTTCTACATAAGGTAGTTTACTTATATTTATATTCCACATAGCAAACTGCTGCTCTGCTGTGCTCAATATATAAATATTCATCACAATAGGTATCCCAAATATATAAAAACCTGTTTGGGATTTTTTTCCCCCCAAGTAAAATGTGCTTTAACAGCAAGACTTTGTCAAACCTACATGGCTTCTTTGTATTTCAGATATCAGCTGATACTCTGCTGGTTGACATCCTTTTGAAATTATGTGTTCCAACTGCTGCTGCATAGTGCTGAGCACAATGATTTTGTCTGTTAGCGGATGTGGATGTTGTGGCCATATATTCAGAGGGTTGTAAGTGATGTCAGTATGTAGGATTGTTTCTCCTATGACTAATGTGGTGCTGCATGGATACTGGGAGAGAGGAAAAAAGACAGAAATCAAAGTAAGCAGTTAGTTCCACGATGTTATTCTTGTTAATAGTTTTCACTCAATATATGGCTGATATATTCCTGATGCTCACCAATAATCAGGAGGCTGATAAGATAAATTAGTAGTGCAGTTCTGGTCTAACACAAAAGCTGCAAAACTTTGAAAATTCACTTTTCTGAAAACTGTGGGGAATTCACCCCAGGACAAGAGCACTGGGGAACTGGTTACTTGAAATAGTGGAGGAAGCTTTGAATTTCTTCTTCAAGGAGTTTGTCTTCCAGTGCAGTGATTTGTCCACCGACTGTGAACCTGAAGGTGTGTGCCGCTGTGGAAGGGGTGTCAGGCATGTACCTTTCAGCAGTACTGTAAGCATGGCTGAAGACTGAATGCTTGGGGTAACAGATTGGTGCAGGATTTGTGTATTTATTTTTTTCCTCATAAATTTTCTCCTGCTTTTTTCGAGGTTGTGAAATTCATCAGATAAAGGGTTATTCTTCCATGGTCATACAAGGTCGCCTTGATCATTTTGGAAGGTCGTAACTGTTATTTGGGGCAGAGAATGCCTCAATTTTATGTGATGGAAATTTGATGTTTTGGCCCTGAGGCTTTGTTTATGTTAATGTTGATGCAATTTCAATTGCTGTTCTGTGAGATCCGAGGGTTTTTTACAACACTGATTAAGAAGCATTTTGCTCAGCCCTTAATTAAGAGGGAAGGCTTCCACAAATCCTCAACAGCCCGTGAATGTGGAAGAGTGAACAGAAGTTGAAGATGTGTCATTTAAAAACTAGAAGCTTCAGAGAGGAGCTCACTGATATGAGAAACATGCATATAGTGTTTTCTAGACATCTGTGGCGGAAGTACTGGAATCCTGAGTTAAAGTTGGGAGAAAGATTTGAGAGTATATTGAGTAAGTTTTGTGTAGGGATATATCTGTGCGATTCCTTTTCTGGTCAGGAATTAGGATGTACATTTTGAGTTATGAGGAAAGTTAAGATATTATAATGAAGGAGGTGGACTGAAAAAAAGACGAGATAGGCTTTCTTCTGTATAAAGACAGCTCTCTAACCTAGTTCCCATTTCAGTATTTTTAATGCAACTTTAAATACACATCTCTATATTTATAAATTTCACACAGAATTTTGTTTTATCAATTATGTAAGTGTTACTCCATACCAGTTCTCCCTCTTGCTCACAGTAACATCCAGAATGAATGAATTGCTGTAGGTAAAATAAAGGAAAAATGCAACCTCCTCCTCAAAATCATATGCCAAAAATATATCACAGTAAGTACTTAATGTAGCTGTGCGAGGAAGAGTTTGCAGGTTCAAACACATATTAGCAGCCTTTCTCAGTGGGAGATCTAGCCTTAGGTTCAGTGAAACTGTTCCTTTAAATATCTCTTTAATTTGTGGTGTTATCTGACAAGTTAATGACCAGTTTTGCATTTTTTTTCATTAATTTTTGAACTCTAATGTCTAAAATTAAAAGGCCTTGTAAAAACCAATAGCTACACTCCAATTTTTTTTCATCTTATCTCTGGAATGTATGTTAATATCCAGTAATGTGGGTTCTCAGTAGCCTTCATGGAAAGGATAGAGTAATACCTTGTGCAAAATTTAGTTGTCTTCGTCATCCTGGAAAGCAAGGTATCATTTCCTTTGGGGGTTAATTAAAGATGCTCATGTGTAAGAATTCAGTGTTTAAACTGCAATTTCCCATGAGAAGACCTGAAGCTTAAAATGCCAATTACAATGGAAAGGTGGTAAAACTGGGAATGTAAATGACAGTTTATTGGGTTAGAAAATTGTCTCAGCTCATAGTTTTAGCTAAATATTTACAAAAAAATCTGGCATTCACAGTAGAGCTCATAAGACAAAGTCAGATTTCACTGTTTACGTGAAAAGCAATTGTAAGGAGGAAAATAACGTTTTGTGTAGGTAGCAGGTAATTATGTCTCTGCCTCCAAAAGAAGAAACAATGTGAAAAAATGGAAAGGAAGTTACTCCTTCCTTATAGCTCGTGATAGTGATAAATTAGATATCCATTTCTATCTTTAAAGATCTCTTGAAAGTGTCAAAAGAAGAGTATTTCAAGGTGTTTGTAACAAATCCAGGCAAACAGCATTTTGAGTGCATTTTGGCCTGCTGCACTGTTTCTCGATTTATAATAAAAAAAATATAAGCTTTGAGTATAAGATATAGGGTTTGTTTGAATGGGGCCTCATAGGAAAGCTGGAGAGTCAAATAATACTGGGCCTGTACACTAGAGTCGGTATGCATATGCCAGACTGGAATTATTTAGTATTTCACTATGAATTTTTGTTAATCTTGTTAATTGTTAATTGATCTTTAGATATCACCGAATTATTAGGGTTGGAAGGGACCTCTGGAGATCATCCAGTCCATCCTCCCTGCCAAAGCAGGGTCACCTAGAGCAGGTTGCACAGGAACATGCCCAGGTGGGTTTTGAATGTCTCCAGAGAGGGAGATTTCACCACCTCCTTGGCCAGACTGTTGTAGTCTGCCACTCTAAATGGAAACAAGTTCTTTCTCATATTGAGTTGGAATGTCTTGTGTTTTGGTTTATGGCCATTACTTCTCATTCTCTCATTGGGCACCACTGAAAAGAGTCTGGCATCAACCTCTTGACACCTACCTTTGAGATATTTATGTGCATTAGTGAGATCCTTCTCAGGCTTTTCTTCTCCAGGCTGAACAGGCCCAGCTCCCTCAGTCTCCTCATAAGAGATGCTCTAGACCCCTTGTCCTCTTTGTGGCCTCCACTGGACCCTCTCCAGTAGCTCCTCATCTTTTTGAACTCCGGAGCCCAGAACTGAAAAAAGTGTTCCAGATGTGGCCTCACGAGGGCTGAGTAGAGGGGCAGGTTCACCTCCCTCGACCTGCTGGCCACACTGCTCCCGATGCACCCCCAGGATGTTTATTTGATTGATTTCAACGTACAAGTAGCTTAGTCTTCATCGCTATCCAGTAGGAGGTTGAATTTCACTGGTGATGCAGGGAATGAAAGTAAGACTTGAAAGCAAACTGAAGTAAAACATGAATATTTTTCTTTCTGCTTTAAATAAAATGCAATGAATGAAACACTCTTTGCCCAGTGCAACACTTAAAGGAAAGGACTATGTTGTTGGCTGTGTTTCTCAGTCTCTTAAGCTCACAAAAGTAGCCCAGACAGTTTGCTGACCTCAGATGGACCTTTAAGTCTCTGACTTGTCAGACAAGAAGGGCAGCACTCTTAATTGGCATTCAGATCACAGACAGGCACTGGGCTCAGCACATAGCCAAGTACTGCTTTAGGATTTAGACAAAGCCACTCTGGCAAAACATCCCAGTTGTCAGGGTAGCTGGCTGTTTCCTAAAGAACTGTTACATAATGGAGAGACTGAGAAAAGCTTTAGTATGCAAATTTTTTTTAAAGTAAAAATTAAAAAAAAAAAAAAAGAAAGGGAAAAAAGAAAGTGGCAGTAATTTGTGAAAAGAAACATCCCCCCTCTCCTCGGATGATCTCATTCATTGTTTCTTCCTTGTGTTTAACTTCTCAGGATCATAAATGTAGTTTGCTGTTTAAAACCGTAGTGATGTCACTCCAAAGGTATTTTGTGTAAGTGGGGAAGGGAATTATCTGAAAGTATCTGGGAATCAACACTTAGAGATTTATTAGCCTTACTAGAGGTCAGCTATTTGCTGCTTCTTTGTGCTTAGTGTAAAGTAAGCTGGGAATTCAGCTATAGAGTGAATGTTTACATTTGAGACATTCCGTGGAACAGAAGCGAACGTTGTGTTTATTGCTACAGCTGCCTTCTCGAGTGAAATCGGGATCTAAAGTCTCGCTGGTCCCAGGCCAGATTTCCAACCTGCCCTCTGTGCTGATTCCTTACACAGTGCTAGGGTTTGATACTCCCTGGTACTGTTTCTCCCCGCAGCCTCCAGCATGACATCAGCCCCAACCACTGCTCCCAAAGCCACTCACAACCCCTGCCCGTGCTGGGAACGGGATAGAAGAGGAGGAGCTGCTTTGCGCTGCCTTGGTGCTGTGATAGGGAGCACCACAAAGGCGACTTAAAAAGAGTTGCCATACTGTGGTTAGAGTGGTGCAGGGGACTCTGATCTCCATCACAATATGCTAGCTCTGCCGTTGGTGTTTTGGTCTAAGCAAATTTCATATAGTCTGCCTTAGTTGTAAATGTATTACAGTGTTCTATTTATAATATGACCCTGTTTAACAAACTGCTTTTGAAAGTGTACTTGTTTAAAATATTTGTACAAGCATTGCTCTCTTATCCCTTGGCTTATTTGTTAACAAACAGTTGATTGGAGTACTGTCACCCAGTCCACCGAAGAAGGATTTCAGAGAGTCTGTATGTTTTCTGTAAGCTTATGATCTTGTTTGTTTGGGGAATTTTTTTTTCAGGGAATTAGTAGGAATGTCGAGTATGGAGACAGCCAGAGAACACAACTTACAGCACATGTTCTTGTAGGGAGAGTGTATTCTTTCTAGAAGCTTGGTCTATGAGGAAGGATGCTGTTAGGTGTTTGAGGGGTCTTTACAGAAACACTTAAATGTCACTAACTTAATTTCTTACCAAGACACTAAATTACATTTTCTAACTGGTCTGTAAGCAACACTTTCCCCATTGCAGCAAGTAATTAAAAGGAGTGAAAGACAGTGAAAGATCAGGTTGGGAAGTCTGAACCATTGATAATACCAATAACCATGCCCAAAACGTGTTGGCAGTAACCAGAACCCAAATCTCCTACAGCTGTGGGGCCATGCCAAAGTAGCCTGCCACTATTCCTGTTCCTCTAGTTGTGTTTCATTTGGCTTGTTGGTGCCCAGCCTCATGGACAGGGTAGTTCACTGGTCCCGGTTGCCAGGGCTGTATGAACAGTTACAGCTTTAGTGGTCACCCTTGTGCAGGCTGGTGCTCTAGAGTGTTTGATTTGAGCACTGCATTGTCCATGCCAGGTTGTTTCTGGCAGCCTTTTTAGTTGCTCCTTTGTTCACTGCTATTTCTTTCTGAAACTGGGGGCTGTCTGACTGCCCCCATTAGCTAGGCCTCTTAGCTTGCTCTGTCACCCAGTCTGAGCTGCAGCTCCTCTGATGCTTTGCATCTCCTGTCATCTCCTAAATGTCTGATTTTTGCAATAAATAGTCATGTATACAGCCTGTATGGAGCCCTTGCCCCAAAAGGGCGACTTTCTGAAAAGAGGTTTTCCTTTTCTTACTAGCAATTAAATTCTTACTTCAATAAAACCTCTGGCTAAAATTTAGCCAACAAAAGCTTACAGGCTATGACTGTGGGGTACATTACTTCATTTAGAGAATGTCGAACACTGTTAGATTCCTCATGCTTTCTTCAGCATACTGATAAATGCCGTAATTTCTCTGGCATTGTAAGTTAGTTCTCTTAAACAGGAAGACTTCAAAATAATATGAGAAATAGACAAAAAGGCTAGGTAGGTGTGATATGCTGGCTCATGCTAGTCACCTTTTCATTCCTGATGGATGGTAGCTAACGAATTCCTCAGAGAATCCTGAAAGGAAGGGCTGATTGGCCCCTTCCAATTTCATCCCGCTTGCTTACCTAAGCTTTTTGAAAGAGGAGCTGGTCCTCCCTGAAGTTCCTCACTCTTTCTGAGGAAATCCAGCAGTCAGGTCTGACCTTCTCTGATCTAATGCTTGTATAACCACTGTATACAGTTTTACATGAAGAATATAATCTTGAAACAGTAGTCTGGTATGAGACTTGTTAGGAATGTTAGCTAAGAACTTTAGCTTCATACAAAAATATCTCTCCTTTTCATCTGCCCAACCCTGTTTCTAGGAAGATCTCACCTTTCATCAGAATACATGCAAAAAATGAAAAATCTGGATGCAGCATTCGGATAAGATTTCTTAAGAGAAGAATGTAATGAAACAGTAAATCGGAGAGAACTATAACGCTATAAGGCTCAGAATGATCTATGTTAAAATTATGTTTCTTTCTTCTCTGGAACCCATGGCTGACTATTATTTTAATTTTTTTCTTTGATGCACTTAAAGCCATTTCAAAGCATTTGTTTAGAATGTTACTATATTGATCTCATATACATTCTTAAATTTATGTCCTGTATTAAAGTAAATGTAAACATAAGCACGATTTTTTCAGTATGCTGGTTGTTTGTAAAGCGTTAATACTTTTAACAAATAATGTACATTTCTTTGCAAATGCTGATAGTGACTTCTGTTATGTATTCTTCTTTAACTCTGTTTCATAACTTTTACTTGAAATACAGAAACATTGCATACTTGTGTATGTAAATAGGAAACCAGACTCTAACCTCTTCCTTATGTTGGAATTCAATACACTATTTCTCCTAATTAGTTGCCTTTGAGTCTCACAAAACGTCTTAAATAAACAAACAGAAAGCAGATGTGTCTGCATGTAACATTGTGTGGTGGTATGAATGAGCAGTGAACACCTCTAAAGTTGTATTTTCTATTTAGCATATAGCTGAATTTCTTGACAATAAAATAACTGAAGTATATTTGTGTATCTGCTTGGAGCTGTTGAAGCTGTTTCACAGCTGTTTGTTTCCCCCTTTCAACCTCTTTGTGTAGCGACAGTAGAAGTTACTGTTCCCATCAGGAATTTTGTAACAAATTACTAACTTTTAGCATGTTTTACTGCAAAATCAGAAGGTTTAGCTTAAACTATTACATATCAGTTCATGTGATGAGATGGAGAGATTGTGGTACACTGAGAATAGCTAAGCTAATGTCTGTCTCTCCCTAGAAGGGGAAGGAAGGGCCTCCTAACCGCAACCCTTGCATGGGCATTTCAGTTACATCTTCTGGTGGAGTTGCAATGTTCATCTTAGCAAGCAGTGTTGGTTCAAGGAGTCAAATTGACATAAAAGAGATAGCCCTTACCAAAAAGAAGTGTAACTCTTCTGACTTTAGTGTGGTTGGATGAATGGTGGTGTTGATGATATGCAGTGTTTGCATTTTTTCAGTGGCTAAGTGCTACTGTATTGTGAAATTTGATTTTGCATTATTGCACAGTGAGAGCTAGGAACACAAATCACCAAGATGACCAATACAAGACAAGGTTAGAGCTGTTAGTGTACATGAAAAGCTTAAAGTAACTGAATCTTGTGCTTCTTTATATTTGAATATACAACCTGTAGATGTAGTCCTCCTTTTTTGTTTTTTTTTTAACTTACCAGATTTTTCTGTTTGTTAAGAAGGAAGCAGCAGAGAAAACAAATTGTCTGTGGCATTGTGGGGATTGCTTGTACAATGGAAATTGTTGGGTTCATTATGTACATATTTGCCATAAGAGCTAATAGAGTAAATGAGAGTACCTATTGATTTGCTGTCCTCTGTTTGGGCTTCACAAAGGATGGTGTCTCTGGAAAAAGCCCAAAATTAGGTTTTCCTGGAATTTTCTAGACAATGCATCCTGCCTTTTTTTTTTTTATATATATATATATCTATTTTGTAATATTAAAACTCTTTGTTAATCTTTTTGGCCATTCTTTTGGCCTCTTAAGGAATAATTTCTGTGAATACAGTGTGTATTGCTTGGCTGGCCCAACACAACTGAAGAATTTGTATAATTTCCAGCTGAGCAGAAGCTGGTGGGAAGAAAGTAGTGGCAGTTAAACAGTTAAAAATGTGTATAGCTCTCTTAATCAGCCGGTGTGGATGTCCAAAAAACCAGAAATCTTCTGTTACAGATGGAAAAAGTATTAGAAGGACCTCAGGTACATTTCAATATTGGTGAAGGATGTTAAATAAAATGGTCAACAGTAGACTGTCTCCAGGTCCTGGAAAGGTGCTGTGCTGTAGATTTTCTTATGCTGATCATAGATTTTCCTGCTTGTTTCACCAAAGGTAAAGGAGCCTCTTTCTTTCTGTTGCCTGTCCTTCTTTTAGTACTATGTATTTATCACCTGTAGCCTTTCCTCCCAGTAATGTTCTTTGTCCCTGAGAAGTCCTAGTCTTATCTTGTTAAGCTTTTCATTTGTGGGCAAAAGAAAATCTCTCAGTAGGTGCTGAATATGAAATTATTCAGTTCAGTGGTTAAAATCTGGCAAATTATAAGGTAGGAGAGTTGGATTTTAGCTATCTGTAGGTGGCACTGCCAGGCTTTTGAAATTAGCACATTAGGCTTTGACTCTGGAGAAGGCCACCTGACTTGTTCGTCTTGAACTCACCTGTGGAAATGCATCACTGTGGTGAAGCATTTGGAACTGCCGACAACTGAGCTGTGTAGATGCCATGACAGGCTGAGATAGACTAGAAAAATGCTTGAATACATAATATTAATAAAATTTAAAAAAGAGGTAGAGGTGCTTTGTAATTATTTTGTATTCATTAAACAGAAGGAAGTATGTGCACTCTGACCAAATAAATTTTTAAAACACTTGGAACATATTAGAATGAGTAGCTGTCAACAAGCAAGAATTTTCACTACCCATTGTCTGATAGGACTAGAAGTAAAATTCTTGTTATCAAAAATAAATCTTGTGTGTTTATAGGGACATTTCAGTAAAAAAGGAAAATCCTGAACATTGCAAGTTCCCTATTTTTATGGTGCTATTTTAGCAGTTGTCCCTGTTTTCCTATTCATGATGAGTGTTAAGTGATTGACCTGACAATTGTAGGGCTGTTATTTAATGCCAACATGATCTTTTAACTGGTGGCACTTTAATGATAAGTATGAACTTAGCATGGGGATTGCTGAACTGAGAGGATAGCAAACTTTAAGCAGTAGGCTAGAACCTTAGTTTCAGTTTGGTTTACAGATTGCAACCAACACAATGCTGAACAGGTATAGGAAAAAACCCCACCAAAGTGTAGGAAAACAGCTAATTATAGTAATTGCAGCTGGTTTCAAAGTACTTCTAACAGTTTGTGCATAATGCTTACTTGAAAGCATCAAATGGGCTCTAGTTGTGAAATAGAACACCTGTTTGTTGTTGAGCATGTGTTTATGCAGATGATTTTTGTTGTCAAAGCACCTTGATGTAGAGTAGTCCTGTTTACATTTACATTCCCCCCAAAGGATTAACAGTGTTCTCTCAATGAATTTACAGTCTATTCTCCTCTAAAAGGCTGCTGTTTGGAGGGTGGTGTGAACAAGGCAACAAGTGCTTGCTAATCACTTGAATATACATAATTAGCGACAGTCTGGTGCACTGGAGTCTTTGTACAGCCACAGCAATACTGATTGGCAGCAGCAGATAACAATAGTCGTGGCAAGGTGGTGTTTGTTGAATATTTGAAGGTGCTTTTCTTTTATATTTGCAGTAGGCATTTTGAGTTAATTACACCATTATGCTGGAACACACTATGTTATTTTAATGTCAGAGTTAAAGTTCAGTCATGTGGCCTCTTGTACCCAAAGGAATAAGACCTTTAGTAAATTCTTTACTTCTTTTGAGACTACAATGGATTCTTTTTTTCTTCTTTCATAATTTTATGATACTGAGATGGAGTCAATATTTTTTTTCCTTCTTAATTTTATACAACTGGAAAGTAAGACTAAAAACTGGAGAGATGAATGTATGTGATGATACTCTTGTGTTCAGCAGTGATTAGTTTTACAGCTGGCTCTCTGACAGGTTCAGTACTTTGGAAAACAAACACAAAATCATTGATGATAAAATTTATGGGTGACATAGACAGTCATTAATAAATAGCACTGGGAAAATTATTTGAATTGCTTTTCATGTTTGTTATGTTCAAACAAAATGTGTTTTAATATGGCAAAATCTTAACATCAATTTAACTAAAGGGAGAATACTACAACAAGTAGGCTATAAACATCTAGAATATCAGATGAGTCACTGTGTATTTGGCAAGGTTAATTTGTATGAAACTCATCCAATTTCCTCTTATTGACAAGGTAGTGGTCTTTGTGTATAGGTTAGAGGCTTTGAGTGTTGTATCTTGGATTTATTCAGGCTTCTGATACACTGTGAATTGTGTTTTCATAAGGAAAAAAGGATACATACATTAGATGAAACAACTGTGAGGTTTGTTTCTAAGAGCAAAACTGTTAGAAGACTGTGCTGAGTAATTATTAAAGGTTCCATATCAGAATAGAAGTAAATATGGAGCAGAATTTTGTTAGGCTGTTTCCTGACTTCTGTCTAAGCAGTGCTTTCATTGATGTGGTGAGTAATGGCAAAGAGAATGGTTATTAATATTTTGAGGTGTCTCCAAATGAAAAGGACTGCAGGTGTGCTGGAGGATGGGATTAGAATTCTGAATGGTATTGGTAATGTGGAGACCTAGTTTGTGTGAGGAGCTGGAAGCTGTTCAGGGGGAGCAAGTTTGACATGCACTCTAGAATGATCTACTTTAGGAAGAAGTTGATGGAGAATGAGTGGCTAGGTAAGGAGCTCATCAGAAAAAAGTCCAGTAGGTACCGTGGATGACAAACCGGACATTCATTATATCTTGCTGTTGTGAAGAAGGCAAACATATGTGTACATAAACAGTGATAGAACCTGTAAGATGCATCTTCCTGCTCCATTGGGCACTTAAGGTCTTAGCTGGACAAATACATCCATTTCTGGGTGCTGCAGTTCAAGATTATCAAGACTATTATATAGAGATCAGCAGTGAGAGAGATCAGTGATTTAGGGACCTATGAATATGGGCCGAATGAATTGCAGTTACTGAGGCTAAGTAAGAAAAGAGAAGTGATAATATAATATATTCTCCATGTGCACACAGAGAGAAGAAATGGTGGTTTTAAGTTTTTGCAATGCAGTTTGACTTACAAGGAACCCTTTTTAGAAGTAAGCACACCATGAGAAATAGCCTACTGAGTCATACCAGTGGCCCATCTAGCTCAGTATTCTGTCTGCTCTGGTGGCAGAGGATGTGCTGTTTAGATATTGCGTGCAAGTTTGGCCCTTTTCTTGCTTCTCATTCCCCCTGCACTTTCCTAGTGTCCAGAACTATTGCATTAGCAATGTTAGATGGCATATCTATGGACATGTTTCACCAAGGGCTCTAACTATGGCACTGTGTTATTTGCTGAACATCAGTTCTGCACTTAGCTGCTGCCTTCACAGTTTTGTAAGCTTCAAACTTCTCCTCTCCAAACTAAAGAGCTCCTGTTGTTTCACCCTGTCTCAGAAAAGGTGGCTGTTCCAATGCCTGGATCATTCTGCTTTCCTTTCTGTGTGATTTCTCATAATTCTACTGCATTCTTCTCGAGACTTGGAGACAAGACTGTGCAAGGTAATGAAAATGTGAGCACAGCACTGTTTTCTGTATCAGCAAAACCACATCCTTTCTCTTGTTCTTGGTATCCCTATGACATGCCCAACATTTTGTCAGGTTTTTTTGGCTGTTGTTTACACGAACTTACGATTTCATGGAGCTGTCAGTGATGAATCCAGGACTCAACTAAAGTATAATTTATGATTCTAAAGTAAACATTGCTAGGCATAGTTCATATTATTTTTTCCTAGATGCATTACCTCACGTTTGTGTACCCGATGTTCATTTTTCCTCTTTGCCCACTCAGTTTTGTGAGATTAGATCCTTGTGTTCTCCTATGCCATAGAGGTGGTATTTGACTATTGGCTACAGTGTAGTATCATCTATAAGCTGTACGATGTCACAGATCACACCACTGTCCAGGTCACTGAGGAAGCTGTCATATGAAAATTATGCTGGCCTTGATTACTGGGGGACCTCCCAACTCTCTCTTATGCTGACATGTTTTAACATCTTTCATTTTCCTCTCTATTTAGGCAGTTTTTTATGCTTCATACTCATGTTTTCCCTATAATCACCTTTTAACTTTTTCATTAAGACATCCAAGTGGACATCCAAGTGGGCCTTGGCAGTGGGAAGGGGGGAGGGCTAGGAAGGC
>VYZT01061549.1:25799-65241 GCA_013400735.1 Pomatostomus ruficeps | reverse complement strand
AAAGGCACATGGCATAGCAAGATAAAGCTATGTCACATTTTTTCAAAGTTGCTTGCAGCACTAAAGCTGACGGCTAAAACTACTAGAGGAAACTGGATAAGTCAGTCCTAGCAAAATCATTCCTTTTTTTGTGGGGTGCCTTTGAGAAGGGCAGCTGCCACAAATGGATCTGGTTTCAGTGCCCTCTAAGGAGCTCTGTGGATCCACCACCCCTTGGTGAATTGTCTGCAGCAGCTTTGCAGAGGAATTGCAATGCTTTGATGAAACTGAAGTCATCGAATTACTTTTGGTGATGACCCTGAATGTCTGACACTAAAAAGAAACAGAACAAGATGGAAGAGGCCTCCCCTCTACTATCATTTTTCCATTCCCTTATCTATATTGGCTGTGGCAGTGAAGTTTTGGATTATAGGTTGTCTTACTCTCTGCTATCTGCATACTTTCTGCAGTGTCCTGCAATTCCATCCTGACTTTGCCATCGTAATGGTAACGCTCCTGTAAACTATAAAACAGAGATGGCTCATCTCACAGTGATGCTTATCTCACTGTACCTTTTCTGTCTTTATCTAGGCTGAAGCTCATAACTACAGCAACTGGATTATTCTGGAGTACACCAGGTTGACCAAATGGATTCATCTGGATATGCACTATTGTATTTTTTGAAAACTTAAAGAAAGGCAAAACAATCTCTGCTCTGAATTTTGCAATATACCACAGATAAACATGCCTTTAGGTAGTCTGAAAAGCTGAATTATGCTCACATAAAAAAATTGCTCATCCAAGTAAAGATCAAAGGTGTATTAAAAACATCTTAGTAGTCACAAGAATGAAGCCAACAGATAACCAAGATAGAAAGTAAATTAAAAAGAGTCTTTTCCCTTGTGCACAGAGGGGGATGTTTTAACTACTCTGGTACACTTAGAATACTTCTCAGAAAATCGAAATGTGTTTATCTAACACACATCCTAAAAACATGCCTGAAAAGGCAGCTATTTTAACAAAAATCAGAAGCACTCATTCTGGTTTCTTCACATGGCAGCTGTGGTACCTGGCCTCCAATCATACAAGAGACTGAACAACCATGGTCATTTTTCTGCAGGTGCTACTGCAGATGTCCTGGTGAAGGGACCTGGGATCTCTGCACAACATGTACAAGTATGTTTTTAATGCCCAGCATCCATCAAGACTCCTTTAATTTCTTTTGGGAGAATTCCTTAAGCTGTGTCTCTGGACCAGAATCCAGAGGACAAAAACATTACTTGTCTTTTTACATATTTCTTTCCTATCTTTCTTTTTCCTCTGAACTTTACAAAACTCAACCACAGCCTAGATTGCAGCGTGAAGTAATTTTCAACCTCCTCATTTAAACTTGCAAAAATACATAAAAGGTGAGGGTGAAGGTAAGGAAAATATTTTTCTTTTCTCATGTGCGAGTTTCTGGATCTTCAGGATGACAATTATTTTAAAGCTTGCAAACACATAATGGGTAAGTACCATTTATCACCAGCCTCATGCTTGTAACAAAAGTTACTGCGTGGTACACCAGAAGAAAGAAAAAGCTTCTCATGATGCACTTCACAGTCCTTCATCCTACTCCTGAAGAGACTGAATCACAGCCCCAGATGTCAAGTGCCCCGCCCCCTGCAGAGAAACAAACTGACTGTAGTCCTTCTCTTTTAGTCCCAGATACTGATACAGATGCTCTTTGTATTAATAGAAGTGCTTAATCTAGTTACTGACAAATAAAAAGAGTTCTGTAAACTCTTTGCCTCAGTGCCATCCCACAACAGCTAGGTTTGGGCTGCTTGTAGAACTACGCTCCGTTTCTTTCATAGGAATCCAAGCAGGAGAGAGGGGAGAAGAAGAATGTCTATAAACATTGCTACAGAACTGGCAACAAGGTCAGCAGGAAAAACCCGGCATGCGAGGATTAAGTATTTTCAGTACATTTGGTGCAGCAACTTCTATTTTTCATTTTAAAATAACGAGAGAAGATACAAACACATCAGAAGGTATAAAAGCAAGGCTTATCCTATTAGGAAGGAATGTTTTGTCATTCTAATTTGGCAAGGTTGCCCTTGGGCATCTAAGAGGCTGCCTTTACAGCAGCTTTTGTAGCTGGATTATACAGTGGAAAGTGTAGAATATATAACCTTCTAGTAAAGATGCAACTTGCTAAACCAACATCTCTGTAGTTTCCCAAGGAAACAAAAATAATCCTACAAAATGTGTTCTAAACCCACTTCTCTCCTTGCTCAGATTCATACTACATGAGCTGGCTGTCATGGAATATGAACATTCAAAAAGGGTTCTCAAATAAGCAAAGTTTCTGCATTCTTAAAGATTATTTCATTTAATTCTGTCTGTCAAGTGTGATTTTTTTTTTTCAAACTAGACAATTTTTCTCACCATTATACATGAGTTACAAACATTGTATTACAAGCAATAGTGTTGAAGAATGTTATAAGACTAGAAAATCTTCATTATTTCAGCACTAAGTGGTGTGATTTTTAACCACCAATAGACAAACAGGTCCTAATTTTCTACAAGAAAATCCCACAGGGAATTGGCTGTTGATTAACCAATAGAAGAAAATTATGCTTATGCTATCATTCACTTTAAACCCAAGCTAATTTTAAGAGTGCCTGTCTTTCAGATATCAGAACATGGCCCCATTTCTGATCGATGGGTTTTACACATCTCTGCCAGAATACTTGGGAGGTTTGGTGGGGGTGTTGTTCCTTAGGCAAGTGGTTTTAACCCTACATGGGTTCATTTTTACTGGGGTGATGCCTTAAGGGCTGGTAAAAATCAGAGGCAGCCCCAGCAGTACAGGGCAAAGGGCATTCCCTTGGTTTTAATGGGATCCCAGGTGCACAACTCGTCACAGGTGGGAACAGCCGAGCAGCACCCCCCGGGTACAACGCGGATACAATTTGATGGAGCTCACAAATCAGCAGATCCACCTAAAATCCCCAAAAAGAAACTGAACAAATGAGGTCATTGTCCACCATTCTAATTACCTTCCCCCCCACCCCCAGAGAGAGACTACAGCCTAGTTTAAAAAACATGTTCCAGAGAGGAGGCTCTGTCCAAGGTTGAGTCTCTGGTTTGAGACAGTCGGGATGTTTTGTCTGCTCCCCTGAGAGAACCCCCAAGCTGAGCTCAATTTCAGCCTCCAAGGGTTATTCACATGTAGGGCTGAGGGACAAGGGGTGTTTGTGAAGGGTACAAGGAAAGGGAAAGGGTATAAAAATGTATAAAAAGGGTATAAAAAGAAAAGACAAAAAAAATCAGGCATCAGGGGCAGTGCTGGATGGGGTGCATTACAAATTTGAGTGGTTTGTAAGAGCAGAGTTTGCCCTTGCTGCTGGCAGAGTGGGGGTCAGTCCCTCTGTGTGTGCAGACGGCTCTGGATGAGCACAGAGCATCTGCCCAAGTGTCCCTACAAGGTCACAGCCTCAGCACCCCAGAGCTCTGAAGCAGCTTCACAACTTCACCCTGCAGGTATTTCGGTTTGATTCTCACTCTTCTCCTGTGTGCCCTTAAAATGAGAAAATCTAAAAGACCACAGAACAAGTGTCACCCAAAGTTTCACGTTTTTCACCTAGAAAATCAAGGGCTAGGCCTAAACGTGCCAGCAGCCGCAGCCTGAGCAAACACTGTTTGTAGGGTCCAGCTTGAACTGGACCCCTTTCCCTTGAAGCCACATGCTGCACAGCTTTACCACTTCCTAGGCACGTTTGGTAGTAAGTTATTTAAATTTCTAATTAAAATTTGGAGAAACAAAAATGAATGTCAAAGTATGCATCTTATCTCATTCGCAACATTGCACTGAGTTTATTTTTAAAGCCCTGCAACCAAGGAACCAAAAGAATGCCATGTTTCTTCGAAGAACATGTAAAGTGCACATACTTAAAAAGAAAAATCTGAGTTATCTCTAACCAAGAATTATTTATGAAAAAGTTAGCAAAAGACTTTGATATTCCTCGAGTAGTTCAGTTTAGTAGGGACAAGTGGCTAAAAGAAATCAAGAAAAAATAACCCCTCAAAGGTCATTCTCCATTTTTCAGCTCTGGATTGGAGCTCGTGACACTGCATTTTTATTTCTGGGACACTTACACAGTGCAGTAGCAAATAATACATAATTCTACAGAAAACTGGTGTCTCAGACCATATATATCATTATTTTTAAAACCCTTTTGCTGGACATTGATGCTTAGAATTTATTGAGGTTTTAAATTTACTATTTCATTTAAGAAGTGTCACTTGCAAGGCTTAACAGCTGCCCTTACAAGATACCTGTAAAGCAACATTAATGCACAGAACAACTGAAATAGCCATTTGGGTAGTTAAAAATCAGGCTTCGGGGCAGGAGACATTCTTAAAGAACAAGAATTGTTTTGAATGTCCACTTGCTTTTATCTAAGGAACATGGAGAGGCAGCTCAGGTTTCCAGGGGAGTCTGTCTCAGAGGCATTGGCTGGGTGCTCAGGGTAAGACTGGGAATGCAGAGGTGTGAGTGAGCAGGGAGTGGGGATGTAGCTTCAGCGTTACGCAGTCCAGACCTCCAGCAAGCCCGGCAAGCACTCCCTCTGAACCCAAACCCCACTGCAGCAAAGCTTTGCAGAGGATAACATTTCAATAAAATGATGTATGTGGCAAAGTTTTATTTCCCTGAAGTACTCCGGATGGCTCTCTTGGGAAGCATTAAAGGGATGAAAAGAGGTAACGCTCCTTGGAGGTGGAGGATCCACAGGACTGAGAGGAGCCTTTTCTCTTTTCCTCTGCAAAGTGAAATGACTGGTGCCACAGTATCAGAAATGCTGCAGAGCCCCCTAACTCCCACTCCTGTGTTTTAACTGGCACATTCCATTTAAAGATTAGGCTCCCTTCAAGGCCTTTCCTTTTGTAGTGCACAATTTAGTCATGAGTATCCACTAAATCTAGTGTAAGTGTCAGTTTGAGATAGAACAGCCAGGGTTCTGCAAATTTCTTTTTCAAACAACTGAGGCTGTGCTCCTAAAGGGCTGACAGAGTGTAGCATTAAAGAAGCTCCTTCACCCTAATCAACCTTGTAAAAATCCAGAGAAACGTATTCCTGTGTAACTTCGACCAAGAGCTTTGAGCTCTGTGTGATGTAGATTTTTTACACCTCCACTGCAGATGAAGGCAAGGAAAAAAAACAGAAAGAAGAGCTTTAAAGACCTGTCCCACTAACCTTATAATTTTTATATAGTACAGTCAAATTCAAAATAGATTTCAACACAGACTGATGGGAACCTGACTATAAAACTTTTTCCTGCCATAAGAAATTCCTTAATTGAATTTTTAAGAGCAAAATAAAATCAGAGCTTTTGTCCTGCGAAGCAAGCCCTCTTTTTAAAGCCCTGTATCTCCATCTCTCATTGGAAAAACAATAAATACATTCTTTCACACCGGGAGTTAAGAAGTATATTATTTATTGTAGTCAGGAGTTCCTTTCTCAGTATCCTGGATATGAGCTCATGCCATATCACCAACCAACAATAGCTATTGTTCCTGGAGGTTTAAGGAAGTTTCTGTACCCTGTTTCCTGAACACAGTATGTAAACTAATACATACAAAAAAGGTGTTTCATATTATTCCAGGTACATTGGGCCCCTTCCATGTCAGCCTGCTGGCCGACTTTTTCCCAGAGAGTTGGGAGAGTAAATGTATTCTTGTGTTTATCCATTTGTAAATGGAAACAGGTACTTCCATCACAAACTACATGGACACAGAACTCCAAGAAACACAACAATGTGTTTAATTTAGAAAGAGCACTTTCTAGCTCTTGGCTTATAAAACTGTCCAGCCTTGTGGGGTAGTTTCTTGGGTAATTCATCACTTCTATATTCACTTGGTTAAGAAGGCTGAAATCCTCCAGCTTCGTGCACATCCAGGAGGGTTGGTGTTTGCTGCCGTGGAGCAGCAGTATCTCCCAGAAAAGAAGGTGTTGACTAAACTGAATGCCTGAGTTGTGACCTATTTCTCCCCCTAAGCTCAGGCCAAATATTCATGTACGTGCAGATGTACATGTGATAGATAAATACCTTGTTCTGCATGACACAGCTGTGCCAGGAAGGTGGGGTGGACATCTCCAAGATGCCCAAAGCCACAGGAGCCTTCTCAGAATGCAAACCCAGAATATCCCAGTGTGACAGCAGGGCAGACCTGCCTTGCATTTTTACCTCTTCTAATGCTACTGCCTTGCAATATTACGTATTTATGTCAGAAAAGGCAAAATTTGAGGGATTTTTCTTTACTGTCAGACAGTCTTCATTTTCTGGAGGAAGGACAAGGCATCCCATTAGTATCAGTGTATCTGCAGGTAGCAGAGGTTCCTATCACTTATCCTCCCCAAATGCTAGCCAGCCCTCAGGCAGGGAAGTTGGAATTAAATGATCTGTAAGGTCCCTTCCAACCCAAACCACGATTTTGTGAATTCCCCCAGCCCTCTGGAGGAGGTTGCAGAGGTTTTCAGTAGGTTCCCAGCAGGGAACACTTCACATCCCAAAGGTTGCTCCTGATTATGGTGCTACTGGAGCACCCCCGTAAGCACAGCTTGTGGGAAAGAGAGTACAGAAATGTCTCTCCAGACATTCCTGTCATGACTTCAGGGAACTTCACCCAGACCTCTCCCTACAGGTACCAGTGATCATGGTGAGGCCCTCCCCTCCGTCCTCACAGTTTAATCACCGCTGCATTTACAAGGCAGCCTCTAGGAGAGAAGATTGTTTCTGGTGAGGATTGATGACCATGATCTGAACCTTGAAACAGGACAAGAAATAAAGACGTGATAAAGACATTAACAATGTATGGTTTAATATATCAAGGCTCGGCAAGCCAATTAGGACTGAATAGAAAGTAAGCTAAATTTTTTCCCACAACTCTAATCCTTTCTGTAGAATTTGAAAGAGAATAAAAAGCTGCTACTGCTTTAAAAGTTACTTGCATGGTCATTTTTATATTTTTATACTAATACTCGTGCTCCTGCCAGGAGTACAAATGAGAGTGCTGAAATACCCCACAGCCTTTCCTGTGAGATTTACAGGCTAATTTTACAGATCCAACAAGTTTGAATTATTGGGATAGTCTTCAAATGAGCTTCTAAATTTGGGAGTATTTCTCTGAATCCAATATGAGATATTTACTCTGTGATTTTTCCTCAGCCCTATGGGAGCTACAGTGTATTGTTGTACTTTTACTGCATGTCCTATTTAAGAGTTTAATGCTGGCTCTTAGATCTTTTATTTCCAGGCAATCTGTGTAATTCCTGACAGTGTCCAATTGACTCCTCTGACTGCTGCTCTTCTCAGAGCATGACACTGTGAGTGAACTTGGGAGAGCACAGTGAGGGCAGGCAGAGGTCTGGGATGGCTTGTTTGTACTTAACTTCCAGTTTAAATTTTAGAGGGCTTTATTAACAGTGCACTGGGGAGGAAAACCAAGGAGAGGGAATGAACAAAGGGAATCTCAAAGAAGAGGGTCAGACCATGTCTCACTGCCAGAAGCCTCTTCAGTACTGTAATACAGAATTCCCTCACAAACTCCGGCACAGGAAGAACTATGGATGGGACTGGAGTTCCACAGAACAATCCAGGGAAGACATTTTAATGTAAGAGATTACTCTACCCAGTGTCTAAATTATGCCAAGGATCTCCCTAATTCTCCCGTAAAATTGAAGAATAAAAGGTAGCTTCAAGTCCCCTCTATCCTTGAGCTTGACTTCTTAGTTTTAGCGCATCAGGCTAGTGCTGAATTTTAAATGCAATATTTAATTGTCCGTTTTCTCATTCCACCCAAAAGTGGAATGAAAAAAATCATCAGCATTAATAATCAAAACCTACACAAAGAGAAAGTTTAATACATATATATAGGAATTGTGCCCTTGTAGACAGGGTTGCTGCTATCAATTGGTGCTTGGCAATGAATAACAAATTAACCTTCTGATCATCAGCAGCTATGATTTCACTCTGTGTATGTCATGAATTCTGTTTCCAGAGTCTGTGGGGACCTGATTCTGCAAACATTTTGGACCATGTAAGTTTTGACCCTATATCTGTATTACTTAACTCCATGATTCCTTCTTATTTGAGAATAGCTTTAATGGAATAGCTTTAGAATATCTGCTGATGTGGGTATTTGTGGTATTAGTGTGTATGTTTGAAAAAAACCTATGTTAATATAGATATTTCTCAAGTGTAATTGTCAAAATCAAGGAAAAATAGTTGTATAAAGTTCTTAGAAATGCGAAGAAACAATACTAGTCCTCATCTTTCTAATACACCCTTTTCACTCTAGGTTTTAAGTAACAAACCCCTTAATCTTATTAAATTAAAATCACGTCTCTTTTTTTCT
Organism: Pomatostomus ruficeps; assembly: GCA_013400735.1. NCBI lineage: Eukaryota > Metazoa > Chordata > Aves > Passeriformes > Timaliidae > Pomatostomus > Pomatostomus ruficeps. Next base: position 56,859 of record VYZT01061549.1, on the reverse strand, counting down.
TGCCATTTAGCAAAAAACCCCCAAAACATATTGGATCAAAACATATTTTGGGGACCTAGACTTATAATCCATATTTGAAGGCTTTGAAGACCAAAATCTAGAAACACAAAGGCTAAAGGTTAATGAGTAAGGAACTTCTCATTTTGTCTCTGCTCCTTCAATTCTCACCATGGAGCACACACACAGTTTAAGGACTGACTGGCAGTTGAAAACAGCTCTTCCATACAAGAAACATTACAATAAAACACAGAAAAGAAGACTGCAAGTGAACTAGAGCTTTGGGCTTAGAAAGGCATTTTAAAATATTTTTCCATTCAGCTATTAATATTGTATTAAAAAAATAATAGTTTTAGCTCAAATTCCCATGTTTCAAAGCTCACGCAGCTCTAACGCTGAGGTTATCTTGTTTGGCATGAGAACAGCTCATGTCTACATTAAAGCTGGAAGCTTAGAAGTGACATAAACAGGCCTTTTTCTATAAAGATAAAAGGCTAAGCTTTAAAGAATTTTATATTTATAGATAAACGTTTCCATAGTAATCATTACAGTGAAACTTGCTGGTGTCAGCAATCCTTTGCATACAAAAATGGCTTATATTCAAATTAGCAGGAATCACAGAATCAGATCCCAGCTGCTACCTGAAAGAAAGGCTTATAGGAAAAATGTGACCAGGGATCTCTGGGGTGGGGAAATGCCCTTATTTTGGTCACCTCTCTGCTCCTTTCTGCCCTTTGTGCTGATAAATAAAACAGGAGGCATGATATAGGAGGCAACTTTGCAGCACACAAAACCAAACTGAAAGACCCAGGTGTCCTTTTCCATCTCTAATTTATTAAGTTTCAATGGTCTAAATACAGATAAATTAAAAAGCATAAGACAAGTAACAAGCAGAAAGCTGGGCCAGGTGAAAGCCATGTGGTTTTCTCCTCACCTATTCCCTGTGACTTGGACTCTTTTACAACATGGTACAAAGTCTATCCCTGCTATGGGAAGATGTCTATTTCTTGTTACTTAAGGTAAAATCTCCTTCCCATATACCTCGGTGAAGCTGGACTTTCCCACAAGTGCTCAGCAAAGGCCCATGTAAGTGTTGTCCCAATGATGAGCTGTGCTGGGTCAGGACTGCCTTCTTATCACAGCTGCAACAGGCAGACTGGCACTTACAGTGATGGAACTTATTTAAAGCAGCGAGGTTACAGTAATCATGTAAGATAAGACTCAAACTGCGTGTTTCTGGAGGTTTCTACAATGCCCTAAAGCAAATTAGGTTTTAATTAAAAAAAAAAAAAAAAAATAAGTAATGTGAAGGCTTTCAGTCTATGAATTTTTAAAGCGCTGCCAGTTAATTAAACAAAGGAAGGAGAATATCACACTCCCTTTTTTACAGGTGGCAAGATGAAGAAGAGAGGTGAGGTGACTTACTCAGGGACAGTGTGGTAAGTCAGTAGTGCCTGGCACAGAACCAAGCCTCCTCACTCTGAGATTACATCCTACTCACTCCTTGAAGTCCTGAGGAAGGGAAAAGAAAAATAGCTAAGAGAGCTGTTCAGCTTTGAAATGAGAACGCTCTGTGTGTGAGCCCACAGGCGTATGAACATATGCCATGGGAGAGATGCAAGTAATACTCCCTGATCAGCAATAATAAAAACCTCCCTCCTCCACCTTTCTTTAAAAAAAATTTTAAAAGGCAAACCAGGGAGGAGGGCAGGTCTGAGTGGTTTGCAATTAATATACAAACGTTTCCATTGTAATCCGAGCAGTAATACCTGTCACTGTCAGCACCTCTTTGCAGAGAGGGCTCACCCGCTGATTTTCTTGGCACCCTTGACACTCACAAGGGATTGTTTTCACAAGGTGCTCCACGTGCACCTTCAACAGCCATTCTACCCAGGTTTTTACGATATCTTTGGAGACATATATGCAGTTGTTTGGCTCCTTCAAAGCCCCTGAAGTCTGGGACTCAGCTGGCAGAAAAGTAGCCTCCAATAAATAATGGAAGTCTCTTGGCTGGGGCGATGTTTGTGCTAACACCTAGTGGAGGGGAGGGGATGGGGCTGGCAGGAGTGGCCACACTTCAAAGAGGTTGCCCCTGGCTCCAGCCGGAGCTGCCTGCACTTGGCAAGAGCTGCTGGAGCCAGGGCTGCCTTGGCTCTCCTGCGTGGAGCAGCTCAGCAGGATGGCTCGTGGCTGGCCCCTGCTCTCAGGTGCTGTCACAGAGCATTAGTGCCTGGGTTAAGCACAGAACAACATGGGAAACATGAAAAGAAAGTGCTCCAGTGATGGCACTTTCGCAGGTTTGATGGTGGCAGGTGGCAGGAGCAGCCCCGTGTAGATAACACCTTTTCCTATGAGATGCTCAGCAGAGAACCTGGAGCATTTCTTCTCCCCTCTGCTCCTCATATCCTCTGCGTAATTGAGGATCAAACCATCAGAGAGGCAGGGCAGCGTTGCAGTGCAATTGCAGTACTTACAAATCATTTGATCTGAGCCAAGATTGAGGAAAGTCAGTGGGCTTTGGATCAAGCTCTACCACTGGACGGCAACATTACTTCTATTTTTGCATTTCTGCAGCACATCCCATCCCAGCATGGGATGTTTTACAGGCTTCAGTTAAGACACAGAGGTTTTAGAGGTTTTAGGTAAGGAAGAAAACCAACCATTTTACAGAGGAGGAACACATGTTAAGACAGACCTTTTACTGTGTGGTGATCAGAAGATTATAAAGAGAAATCTGGGAATTCTCTGTCCCTGCTACACTTCCACTCTCAGTGACCACCTAACATTAAAGCCCAGAGTGGATGCCACAGTGGTTCTCTGGAAGCCATTCCCCACCACACACTCTGGGAATGACCTTCCTTCCTGGCTATCTCCATGAGCAAACTCTGTGTGCACACCAACAGCTTCCAAATTCACCCAGCAGATGCAACTGTGAGTATATGCACACACACTCATAATTTTAAAAAATAGGTATCTGTTCACCAGCCATTATTTATCACACACCAGGGCCTGATAGACCACTGGCTCCTCTCAATTGCTTTGAACAGGAAATAAATGCAATTACTTGCCATTTCTGTTGGCAGGTGGTGATTTTTTTATTTTTGTAGTAGTTCTGTGTGTGTGTGTGTGTGTGTGTGTGTGTGTGTGTGTGCACATATGTGTCAGAGGAACATAAAACTTTGGAGAAGAGCAGACACTTTAGTTAAATACCTTGGAATTCCACTCTAATCTCTTGTTACTGTGTGTTTTGTGAAATAAATTCTGCACTGAAATTTTCCGTGTGTGGTCTCAATGGTAGGGAACATAGTTTAAAAAAGAAAGTCTGCTTAGACATTTGATGCTATGAGAGTAGGATGGAAAACATCCTTTTGCTGCAAGTTTCAAATGCCTTTTAAAAAAATGGCCAAAGTTAGACAATTCAAATACATTTTTGTCAGGTTTTTAGCGCCTTTTGAATAAACAAATTCTGAGGCAAATTGGCCAAGCGGTTTCTGAAGGACCACATTTGCAGATGCCAATTATAAAACTATGTCATCCACACACCAAAATATTTCAGGACCCAGACAACATTTCAGGGGAGTTAAATGGACTTATTGCACCACCACTTTTTGATGGAGCAATACATATTTAGGGAGAGCATAATGAAAAACTTGACTGCTCTGAAGTGCCATCTTAAATTATTTTACTAAAAGGTGAGCTAATATATAACTTCACACAGCACTTCATAGTGGCAGAAATGCCAAGAGTATCCCACTCAAATTAGGGAAAGATGCAATTCCCCTTATGATCTTTCTATTTCTTGATTTTTCCAGCTCTTTTCTTTTCCTCCCCATGAATTGCCTGTTGTCCCCGCTATCCTCCTTCACCTTCCCACACAGATCCTTTTTTGTGAGCAACTGTGGAACGTTCCAGCTACACTGTGAGTTAATGCAGTGCGATGGAGGGAGAGGCAATGCCAGGAAGTCAGAGATTGGGAAAGTTAAGGGGCTGAGCCTCTGGCTCAGGTTCAATCGATAATCGCCATGCATCTGGCCCCATGCTTCTCCTGCACAATTAACTCAGCCACATTGCACATACCTCATCTTTTACATCAGTTTGTGAAAAGCAAATTTACTGTTTGCTGAGTCCCAGTCATGCAGGATGGTGAAAAAAGTCCCACTGATGGCAGCACAAAGAGAGGTTCAGTACAATGGATCAGAACAAACCCCGGAGTACAAAGGTTTAATTTTCAGTGCACCTTGAGATCAACTAACAGTTACAGTAGGAGACTTTTTCCCCACTGGAAAGAAAAATTCCCAGAACCATCAGGGTTGTAAACCAGGCAAATAATATTAAAATGAAAAGTGCAGGATGAGTGGGGCTGAGCTACTTTGTTTGTTGTTGTTTTGAGAAGGCAGCTAATTAGACCATGGCCAGGCACTGCACTGCATGCTAGGACAGCTACCTCAGTAGTTTGTGCCACTGTGGAGTAATTTCAACTGCAAAATAAGGAGTTTTCTCCCAATCCAGAGGTGATCAAAACCCATCCAGAAGGCACAAGTGCTTTGGCATGGAGGTGCTTTGTGCTACTACACGTTGTGCCAGCACGGACATGGACAGCAGCATGGACAGTGTTGGAAGTACAGCCCTAAAGCAGCCTGAAGGAGATTTTCCAATTCTAGCTTGAAGTAATAAAAAAAATACATGTGTACATACATACATACATACAACTTCATTCTTGCTTGCTCTCTCCTTTGCCTTTCCCCACACCAATTCTACCAGGAAGGCAAATGCACAGTTCACCTGATGTTCTAGGACACTGGAGTAGCTATCATCTGGTATCCATCTCAAAAAATCTTCCAATGGCCTTTCATCTGAGTTTGTGCCTCGTTAAACGTTCCTGTACATGTTGCAAAATCATGCAGAAAAGCACGTAGTAAAGGAAAACAAGCAGTGAAATTTATGACTAAGGTGATCTTTTACTTTCCTAAGCAACAAAACTCAGTTTTTTCGTCTAATTTTACGTTCCATTTTTCCTCTAATTCTATTCTACCTGAATGCACCCTTCATTTTGTTGACATAATAATTTTTTGAATTATAATTGTAAATGAAATTTAAGATAACAAAGCATAGCACTTCAAATAAAGAAGTCAAAACATTTCTTTCTGAAATTAAAAATTTCAATTTTTTGACAGATTTGTGAATTTGTTTCTTCCAGAGCTAAATATGCAGAGTTGGTAAGAAGTTTCACTGCAAAAATTCTGCCTAGCTCTGAAGATGAGTGCTTTTGTGTGTGCCTGCATTTTTGCATGACAAGAGAGAAGCTGTTTAGCAAGCTAGGACAATGATAGAGCTGCCAGCACCGCCCCCTTTGATTGCCAGCGTTGGCTACTGTCTGCTGCCTGCCTGGAATAATTTTGCTGTGGATCATATAATCTCCCAGCATCATTGCCAGGGTCCCCAAGGCTTGGGGGTCTAGAGCTCAGTCAAGCATAAAACATTGTTCATACTCAGTTCACAGCAGCCTGGAATGACAACGTTACTGCAGAAAAGGAAAAATGATTACAGACTTCAGTAGAAGTTGAGCAAATCCCCATTAGATTCTTTTTCCTCCCTCCCCAAATAAGTGAAATTGAACAAAAACTGATGCTGATCACGGTGTGTTCAGAGTCATGGGCCACTTTCTCAGCTGAGTGCAGCAGAGCTCTCCTGGCTCACAGCACAATGATGCGGATTTACACAAAACAGGCACATGGCCTGCAGTTTATGTCACACATCCAAAATCCCGTATAGACTTAATTTTGCTTTTCAAAGCCTACAGAAATCCACAAATTAACACCTTTTAGCATTATTCACTTTGAGTTTGTCAGTTTTTCTGCAGTAATCGATTAGCAGTTGTTTTCAAGTTAGGGTTTATCTCTTGTTGGCGGGTATATTTGTGACACATGGTTACACCTACAAGAATACATTAAAAGTTTTTTGAGCAACTTGGAACTACAAAGGCAAACTAGTGCCTTGCAGTTGCTATATTCTTTGATGTCACTAGGAGACTGCATTTACCAGAATCAAGCGAGAAAGTTCTGTTTTCTGCAACTAAAGCAATCCAGGTTAAACTTTTAAAGAAGCCGAGACTACACAAGTAACTCACATACACTTTGAAAGATATTATTAAGAGTGCCATGCATAAAACTTTTACCTGTGTATCTCCTCCTTGATTAACTCCTTTTTCTGAGAGATGGAATGCTGTTTGTTACACAGCATCCGGCTGAACAAAAGAGAAACAGAGCCTGAACTGTGTGCTCTGGGCACTAGGATCTGATGCAACTCACTTTCATCTCAGTGTAGCTTATCTGGTAGGCAGACCCAGTGAAGGCATGAATTCCTAAGGATAAGTTATATTATACAGCATGGGACTGGATTCAGCCAGCTCACCAGTGATGAATGTGCCTTCTCTTACAGAGTTTCACTTGCTTTTAAACAGAAACCTCTGCAAATGGAGTGAGTCTGTCAGTGTCATCTTTACTGTAGTTAGACACGACGTAAAAAAAGGATACAAATGTGCAAGTTACAGACCCAGAGCCCAGCCTGTGAGTCAAACTGCACTGATGTGAATGTATTCGTGCACATACACATACATAAAACACACACAACCTGAGGGAGCTTATCTTTAATGACAAAGGATTGTGACTCTGGCAGAATTCAGTTCCCAGCCTTGCCCCTGAATGCTTCTATGTCTTGGACATGTGCTACATGCAGTATCTTAAGTCTCTCAGGCACTTATGTAGACAAAACAGTCCTTTGGGGGCAAAAGCTGTTTTTCACTGCATGATTGTCTATTGCCTAATAAAATAGCCTCTGACATGAGCTGGAATTTAGTCATGTCACAAATAAGTTATTGATAGTTCTTTTTTTCTTTATAATGCCAAAAATGGATCACAATAAGGGCAGTGTTGGGCAAATTCTATGATTAAGGAACAACATATTCCTAGTTTCATTTTCTCCTGTTGTAATAAATACTGCAAACACTTGCCTCACAGCACTAGTTCAAAGCATTCCAGGTTGCAGTGAGCTACTTCTCTGTTTGGGGGATATCAGTATAATATATGCTGCTGTTTTATAAGGGTTTTCTTCAGACATGCAGAAATTTGAGACAGAATTCATCAACACCTTTTCTCTGACTGCCAACGCAGAGCTGTGGCTGGGAGATGTGAAATATTCTGTAAGAGTGAGGGAACAGAGGACCTAAGTGGGGAAAGCAATCAAAGCATCACGGAGGTGCACGGGCTCCAAAGCCGTGTCTGAGTCACAACAGCCAGCGCTCATCAAGGTCGCGTTGGAGTCAGATGGCGTCATTTTAATATTTCTGCTGGAAAGGCAGCAACTTCACTGTATGTGATGCTGTACATTATCCACCATCACTCTCCTCATCCTCCTCGAGGATACACCCACACCCTCACGCCACAGAAAGCTACAGAGCCAAGGACCTTCATCGTCCACTAACTACCAAGAAGGGACCAAGCTCTGCTTTCCAAGCACCATGTCACAGTTATGTACCGCACAGACCTCGGCTTTTAAATATGTGTTTTAATTTCCTACAATCCCAGCTCCTATCATGATTGTGTGGAATTCCATTTATTCTATTTGTTCTATTTTAAAAGGGATGAAGTCATCTGTGCTGGAAACTATGACCTGATTGAAAGTACTGAAACGCTGCAATGTCTCAGACACAGCTCTGGCACATGAAGAAGTATAAATTAAACTCTTCTGTAGACATTTGATCTCTTGCTATGAAAAGGGATATTGTGCTTCCTCTGTTTAACAGTATTCTCTGCCCACTGTGAAAAGAACTCTGTTTGCACTTCTTTTTTTTTTTTTTTTTAAGTGTGGCATTTTTTTCCACTCTAAATAGGATTGCAAATTAAGCTTGGGCATGTATACACACAGACTCTATATATCCCTGACTGCTGTGAGCTCAAGGATGCCAATGCCAGATCTCCCAGTCTCGTTAACTAACTGGTTCGATTGTTACCAGTGAATCCACTGCTTCCAAGCTCCAGGACTGGGCACAGTGCAAGCACTCTACAACTGCAAACCATTTTTGGTCATGAGTAACAGATCAGCAGAAGGCAAGGCAGGACTTTAATCCAGTCAACAGTCATTGCTTGAAGTTGTCTACAAAAATTCTAGTAGCCATGCAAACTCTTCCCCTTTTAGCGTAAGGTCACCAATTACAGATGCCATTTCTTTATTCAGACTAATTCTTCCTGCAAACTTTAATAATAGCTCTGCACAAAGGGTTGGAGTTTTTTACTCTAAAATTTTAAGAAAAGATGTATAAACCTGGTCTCATGCCACATGAGCTATAATTCAGCATGTTGTGCTGTAAAATAATTCAGTAAAATTAACCATCCCTTGCTATACATTTGCTACAGAATTAGTTTCACTTGCCTACCCACTTCTACAGCTAGGGAGGCTTAAGTGAGAAGAGCCATGCTGAAAAATAGTACTTGAGTTGCTGCAGGGCTAGCAACAGCTGAGGTGTGTGAACCACAGCAAATTCCCCCTCCTTTCCACAACAAGCCAGACAAGCCATATTAATAGTTAAGGAGGTTTTTTTGTGTCAGCAGGATTCATATTAGGGGCAATACACTTGTTCATACGTCAGTGAAAACAGACCCTTAGTGATTTCTGTATCAAGTGCTTTCAACTTACAACAATACTGGACAAGGTCTCAAAATGCTCAATCCTGACCTGCTTTTGATCCCATGAAAACTGAAGGGAAAAAAAAATCTCACTGCAGGCAGTGGAAGCAGACTAAAGACAACAGAAATATTTCTTTTCATAAAACAATTTCTCAATAGTAGATTTTTTAAAAAATATAAGCACTGCAAAAAGCAGCTGTTGTATACTGGTAGTTATTTCTGTGCTGTATGTGGCTACCACAGACAGGACTTTCAGTGTGGGGTGGACCCTCAGCTGGGCAGGGCAGGGCTGTGGGGAGCTGGAAACCAGGCCTGCTGTGGCATCACTGGGCCACGGGCAGAGGGGAAGGACTCTGGGCAGGGACCCTCAAGGCCCTGTCACCAACACAGTGATAGGGACAAACAAACTGCCTTAACTTATGACGTTCTGCAAGGGGCACAAAATCCAGCTGTAGGATCTTCTCTTCCAGCTGCCAGTGCAACTGACATCTTCAGAGAAAGGCATCATCTCTTCCATTTCACTGCTAGGAACAACTCAGTCCCCTGGCACTGCCTCATGTACAATTGTACATCTTTAGCAGGCCAAAAGACCTTTCTTGCTACTGCTGTGTTAGAAGACTGATTTTTTTGCTAGCAAAGATTTTTATTAGTGTGATATTTCCTTAAAAAGAATCTGAACTTTGCTAACACAAAAAGGCTTTGAGTATTTTAGCCACAAATATTTTGAGGTTAGCTATACCAGACTCCACTTTTCCCTATGTTTTCTATTGCTAATGGAGCCTTGCAGGAAAAAAAAAAAAAAAGAAAAGAAAACCCCTTCACTGTATATTCCATTCTTCTTTCATTTCACAATAATATGATGTTCAGTCATTGCTCTTTGATGTTCCTTTGTGCTGGGATTTTCAAAGGAAATGAGCTTCCAAAATACGATGCCACCCAGCAGAAGCTGAACTTCAGTGGGTCTCACTGAGCGCTCAGGCTCAAGCTGTGATATGGAAGATATGTGTCATCTGTGACCTACAGACTGACATCTTTTGTGGCACTTAGTCCTGTCACAGATACTGATAGGGAGAAAGAAATGAACTGAAAAACTGCAGTATATAACACATATCTTTAGGGGTTTTTAAATCATTAAGTCCTTATGTCATCTTTGAATGCTTCAATATCTATGATGGGTAGACCCTGGCTGAATCCAGGTGTCCACCAAAGCCACTCCTCAGCTGGACAGGTAGAAAAAATACAACAAGAGTTTCACGGGTCGAGATAAGGACAGGGCGAGAGCACTCACCAATTACTGACACTAGAAAAACAGATTTGACTTAAGGAAATTAGCTTAATTTATTGCCAATCAAATCAGAGTAGGGTAATGAGAAATAAAACCAAATCTTAAAAACACCTTCTCCCCACCTCTCCCTTTCTCTAGGGCTTAACTCCACTCCCTATTTCTCTATCACCTCCCTGACAGTGGTGCAGAGATTCTGGGAATGAGAGTCATTAGCTTATCACACATTGAATCTCCTGTTCCTTCTTCCTCAGGGGGAGAATTTCTCACCCCTTCCCCTGCTCCAGCATGGGCTTCCTCATACAGGAGACAGTCCTCCATGAACTTGTCCAACATGAGTTCTTCCCACAAGCTGCAGTTCTTCAGGAACTTTCCATGGTGTGGAAATTCCTTCAGGAAAGAGCTGTGCCAGCGTGGGTCCTCACAGGCTCAGAAGTCCAGCCAGCAAAACTGCTCCAGCATGGGCTTCTGTCTCCACAGGTCCTGCCAGGAGCTGTTCCAGTGCAGACTTCCCACAGGGTCACAGCTTCCTTTGGGCATCCCCCTGCGCAAGTGTGGGGTCCTCCCTGGGCTGCAGGTGGGTCTGTGCTCCTCCCTGGGCTGCGGGTGGGTCTGTGCTCCCCCATGGATCTCCCTGGGCTGCAGGTGGGTCTCTGCTCCCCCATGGATCTCCCTGGGCTGCAGGAGGGTCTGTGCTCCCCCATGGATCTCCCTGGGCTGCAGGAGGGTCTCTGCTCCCCCATGGATCTCCCTGGGCTGCAGGTGGGTCTGTGCCCTCTGTGCCCTCCCTGGGCTGAAGGTGGGTCTGTGCTCCCCCATGGATCTCCCTGGGCTGCAGGTGGGTCTGTGCCCTCCCTGGGCTGCAGGAGCGTCTCTGCTCCCCCCATGCCCTCCCTGGGCTGCTGGGGCACAGCTGCCTCACCATGGGCTGCTCCAGGGGAATCCCAGCTCCAGCCCCTGGAGCACCTCCTGCCTTTCCTCCCTCACTGCCCTCAGTGGTTGCAGAGCTGCTGCTCTCACCCATTGTCACTCCTCTGTGAGATTGCTGTCATGCACTTTTTACCCCCTTTCTTAAATACCTTGCCCCAGAGGTGCTACCATCATCCTTGAAGAGGTCGGCTTCAACAGCTGGCATTGCCTGCATCAGACAAGGGTGAGGCTTCAGCAGCTTCTCATAGAAACCACTTGTGTAGCCCCCCTGCTACCTAAACCTTGCCAGGCAAACCCAATACAATGTAAAATAAAAACCAGCTAATACAGTAAAAATAGTGTAAATCACATTGGCTGTGCAACTTTTGCTTCATATTTGCAGAGCTGTTCCACCAGCCTTTGAACATTGTTTGAGTGTTCAGAGGTGGCTGCTCTAGTGGAACACCCTTCAGAAATTGAGTGTCTCCAGTGTGATGGGATTTGTTTTGCTTTGCCAGAGAAAAGCATTTTCAACAGCTGAAGATTTGCAACCAGGCAGTTCCTTAACAAAAGAGGAGAGTTAGGATCTGGTCCCCCTTTAAGGACCAAGTTTTACATGTAATAATCAATCAAGGAAAAGGAAGGGGAAACAAATGTGCTCATCAGTAAAGTACTACATAAAAGAAAGTGGATAAGGGTCTTCTTTAAAGAGAAACTCAGGCAGACTTTGCAAGCCCAGCCAGAGAGTGGACAGGTGCATGGCAAGCATCTGACCCCCAGAGAAGCGAACTCCGAGGACCAAGGCAGGTTTTTATGGAAGTTGATGTCCAGCTGCTTAACTTGGAGCCCTTCTAGCAACACAACTGAGCTGAAATACTTTTACTTCAAATGTAAATAGCAGAAGGCAACACTAGAACAGTTTCCTATGATCCACATTTCCTACAAACCAAAATCACAGTCCAGCTTCCCAGGCTGCTTTTCTCTATGTGGCTGGTACAAGTATCTTCCCCTAAGCACTGCAGAAAACGAGAAGAAATAGTTCACCACTTTCTGAAATATACTCATCTCTTTGTTAGGAATATGAACCCTTAGGAGCTGCGAATTCCTAACTGAAATATAAGAAATGTAATGAATAGATTTCCTGCTTTTTCCCTGAGGCTCTAAGTATTCCTGCTGGATGAAGGAGGCTCCTCCCTTTGCTTACACCTTTGCAATCAGCCATCTAGCGCTGGAGATGGTCACAGCAGCACCACATCAAACCACATCCCTGATTTCAGTGTAAGGATTTCTCTTGGAGCGTCTCATTTCCTACCCTGTCCATGACATCTCTGAGAACCCTGGGGATGTTCTCCAAATAGCAGCTTTCCAACTCTTGCAACTACCCCTGGTTACACCGTCCTCGTGTCACTCCCGCTGGAATGGTACAGCCAGAGTTCCAGTTGTGTCTCCCTCCTGCCAGGGGCTGGGAAGTAGACTGGGAAGGAGTGCGCCCATTTTTGACAGCCATCCCACAAAATTCACTTGAGATCCTAGAAAGGACAATGCAGAGGCATCCTCTGAAGGTCTCTGTCTCAAAGACAGAAGAAGAAGGAGCCTGTGTCCTCATAGCCAGGAACACATCCTTTAGATTTTTCCAGTTGTCTGCTGCTTTAATACAGTTTTAGCAATCCAGGGCACAGAGGCACAAAAACTTCCTAGAGGTACATTTCTTTGCCGCTAACCAGCCAGAGCATCATGGATCTCTCCACAAGGATGAGTAAAATGCAATAGCCAAGTCTTCTTACCAAGGATGCCTTGGATTCAGTACTGCTAAAGACTTTATAGCTTCCTTTATAGCAGGAAAAACATAACAATCTCTCTGAGTCTCACTGGAATTCACCCCATGTGATGTTTGATTCCCTCAAACCAGTAATTGTGAAGGCAGATATTTTCTGATCTCTCTAAATCTCATGTTGCACAGGTTGCATCACCCTACCTATGTCTGTAGAAATGGGAAAGGGATCCCATTTGTCCAGAAAGGATAATCCCAAAGAAATACAAGTGAAAACCCTGCAGTGGGTAAGATCATCTGGGTCACTGCCGTGTCTCGAGCTAAAGGAATAAAAGAAATTGCATCAAGAGAAGGTGAAGGATGTTGTGTCTTCTGATTTCCCTCCCTTCTCAGGAATAGTGTGGTAATCAGGTTGGCTTTGCCCAGAAATACCAAGAAGTTATTAATAATATTTATTATTCCTCAGTGTTTCTCCCCTGTCCCAGCAAAGCCGGTAGCCAGCTGCTCTTAAAAGGCGCATAAACCACTTATCCTCAAACTAGGAGAAAAATACTTACTATCTAATCTGGACATAGAAAGACACTATGCAATTGTAATCAAAATCTACTGTAAACACTTCATTTGATGTTTGAACTGCAATGATCAAAGTTCAAGCTGTGCTTATTATGCACTTGTTGAATGTAAAAAGAGAAAGGAGATGTGACATTTTTTCTGTGCCCTGATTGACTCTGATGATCAAGTTTCTGATGCAAAAGTACCAAAGAAGAAGAAATTAAAATTCACTTTGGTTTAAAATTCAAATATCCAGGCCCAGAATCCATTTCCTATGAATTCTTATTAAAATTCAACTCCATGGATGTTCGTGAAGAGTCCAGAGTGGACAAACTCTGGCAGTGTGGATTACAGTTTCAAATGAATATTAGCCATCCTTTTAGAAGCATTCATTAAACCCAATTTTACAGTATTAATCATAAAGGACCCTGAGAGATGTCTTTAAGCTCATTAATGAAATTAATCCATTAATTGGTGATAGAATGTATTTACCTCTAGACAAAAACATAATATTCCAACTATTATTACAATGGCCATTATGATTTTCTTTTTAAGATTTGTTGTACCTTTTAGAGGCACTTCAGTAACCATGTTGCTTCGGGATACAAAGGGCTATAGAGCATTGCCCACTCTGAGTAGTCCCCTGAATGGGGCCTTTGTTTTGTGTGCTGTTTTGGTAGGAAATGGTTGCTATTTAGGTCTCCAAGAGGGAATATAAAACTATGCTCACCTAATCAAACAGACCAGTAAATACAGCAGTTAATCTGACAACTTCAAATTCCTGAATTGCATTTGGAGAAACAATTTAACACAAACAATCATTTAAAGCCTGCATTAATCATCCACCTTGGGTTACTAAGATGCATAATTTGTTTTCATTATTGCAAGCTCGTGGTTCTAACTGACATTTTTAGCAGTTGGATGTTTTATTAAAACCAAAAGAGGGAAAAGGTGCTGTTAATCTTTTCCATCAACAGAGCTGTAAAATAAAAGCAGGGTTATCAGAAGATAGACCTGTCATAACTCCATGTCTGAAAAATGTAACTTCTTAAGTATTTTACATAAGGAGAACACAATTGCTTGTGAACTAAACCAGCTATTGTTTCGCACAGTGACAAAATGTTCCTTTCTGAGCAACCCTGCCTGATGAATGTGAATCAGGAAGTATGGCTTGTTTCGATTGAATTATTAACATATCTACAATAGCTTCAGAGTTACCTTGAACAGGTTCAGTGGGCACTTTAGAAACAAAAGGGAGAAAGGGGAAAACGTGCAACAAAAAACTCCACCTGGCACTTCAGTGCAACACAGAATGGCTCTTTAAAACAGCAGCAGAAAAAGACTTCTTCGTTTGGCTATAGTCAAATATAAAGATATAAATGCTTTATTTATACCTTGTGCCTCTCAGGACAATAGCAACCTTTAGAAATCTTTTGCTTGTCTGTCCTTGCAATGTTGCAAGGTAGTTTGGTCAAAGCTGACTCTGTTCGTAAAACATTACACAAACTCTTTCTTCCCTGTTAAAAAAAAAAAAAAAAAGAAAAAGAAAAAGAAAAAGAAAATAAAAGAAAAAATCCTGGCTTTTAAAAGAGCCATTGTCACTTCTAGCTGAATGTTTATTTTACTGTCTCCTGCACAGCAGAGGACATTCCACCTATAAAGAGCAATTATATAGCACTGGGACAACTTGAATACTCTAATCAATGCTAGTTAAAGTGCAGATAAATAAATTTTTATAGTGCCAGGGCTCCTACCTTCCACGGAAATTATTGTTAATTTATTGAATCAATAATCTTGGAACAATAAATTATAATGCCTTTTGTTTTACTAAACCCATCTTGCAGCATGTTTAAAAAGCACAGCTTTATAAATATTGCAACAGGCAAGGGGGAGATTTCCAACCAAGGCTTTGTGTCTGTCCCATTATGGAAAAGATTAAATTGTAAAAGCAAAAGAAAAAAAACCAAAATAAACAACAAAAGCTTGAAGGTGCAGAGACACTGAAAAAATATATCCTTAAATACAGAAACTGCCTGGGTTGTAGCTCAGCCCTTTTGGGACCATACTTTTTAACTCCTTCATTACTAGCCATGCTTTTATTCATTTATTTTCATAAAGTAGAACCCACTAGATTTACAAGAATACATGTTTTAAAATACAAGACCAGAGACTGGCCTCCACTACAGCATAACTTTGCAATAACTATGGACTTCAGCAGCACAGTTCTGGGTCTACATCAACCTAACAGCAATGATAGACTCACCCAGCAACTGAAAGTATATATATATTTATTTTTTTTTCTGAAGCAATTTCACCCCAAAAGATACCAGTGGAATTATTTAAACCTTTAGAAAACATACTTCAGGCTAGTAGGCATCATGTCGATGGCATTGATGTTCTTACCCTGTGTTTTTGCAATACCCCACTGCAAGGAAACCCACCTTGCCTGGTAAGGTGCTGGAGAAACACAGTTAATCTTATTATCATTGGGACCTGGTGGAAATGTTCCCTGCATCTGCAGCTCACTGATTGCAGCATGTATCTGTTCCATGAGATGCTCAAACCTCTTCTTGTGAGGAACCAGCGGCTTCTATTTACCTTTTCCAGATAAAATGAGCTGGAGCAGGGGCTGCTGGCTGTTCTAGTGGGAACAGATTCAGGACAGGACCAGAGATACACAACTGGCTCTGTTTTTTACTTTCAATAGCTGGTTGTTCTGGGGTAAGGTGAGGGTTTATCTGGTGGTAATGAGAAAATTCCCTGTGAATTTAACATGTCAAAATTCCATCCCTGTTCTTTTTGACTAGTTACTCTCAAGATCTCAACACTGGGACCCTTACTGATGAGAACCAGACCTTCAGCAAGGTGGAAATTAGCTTGGTTGAGTAGGAATTAATGATTCTGCACAGATTTGAAAGAGCTGAGGATTTAGTCCAAAGACGGTTGGTTCTGTATTCGTGCTAAAGGAAAAAATTACATGAGTTGTTATTCTGCTTCCAAACTCCTATTTTTGATGAAGGTTTGTGGAGCTGGAGCCACAGTCCCTAGGTTATGTAAGCTTCACTTATTACACAATGAGCTAAACATAAGTAAAAGTAGGCTGAATCATATGGGGATGTAAACCTGGCCAAAACCCCCAGAAATCTCTGAGGTGGGTGTGAGGAAAATCAGCTGCTGTAATTATGATGGTGGTTGTGGGGGATAAGGGAGCAGCCAGATTTGGCTGAGTTTGAAGCAGTACTTTTTGATTTACAGACAGGGAGTGTATTTGGACTTGTCCTCAGATTGTTAATTTTTAACTCTTGCTGTTTGCAAGATTGCCAGCACGCAGACAGGAAGCATCCCTTCAAATCCTGCCCACAGCAGCAGACAGCAACCCTCCAGGGATAAATTTAAAATGACTCTTTTAGTCATTGGCAGGCTGTAGCCATTTTGTCTTGGTGTGTCTAACCCAGTTCACCATTGCTCTTTTTCTGCAGTCTGCCACAAGCCTCTGGTGCGCTGGGGCTGGAAGCTCCATGGAATCCTGCCTTTTTATGCCCATGCCGTGTGCTCCTTGCTCCCTGTGCTCTGACATCCCATCGACTCAAAAGGCATCAACACACATCCCAGCAACACAAATCTTCTGTGGGAGATTTTTACTGACATACCCACACGTCTATTTTGACAAAGTTCTGTGCTTGGTCTTAAGAATCCCTCATGGTGCGGAACTTGGCTCATGTAGTCTGGGATGCCTCAGGACTCTTTGGATGAAAGAAACTGTGTCATGAAAGCCATTTTCAGCAGGGGGAGGATCAATTATTTGGGTCTTGACACCGTGCCATTAAAAATCAATGGGAGTTTTGTCATTGATTTAATCAAGACGAAGCCCAGAGTAGAAAAGCTACATCCAAAATAAAAATATCTATCATTTTTTTAATGGAACATGTAGCATAATGCGCACTTCCAGTAATTTCTGTGGATAAGAACTCACCAGATAAATGGAGGTCCAGATCTGCTATTCTAAACTTCCCCTATACTTCAGATTAAGCTCCTCTACTGTCTCTGCAGCAACTGTATACAATTATCTTCTCTCTAACAGCATCCCCAAAGCAGATGTAATTAGGGATCTTTGGAGCCAACATATGCATATCTTAATTACAGAACCAATATGGGATACTATTTGTTCCAACATTTATCATTAAAAAAAAATCATGGACATCTAACTTAACAGACAGTTATTTTCATGCTAACTTTGATTAGAATGTGCTCAGCTAAACTAGGCACTCTAAATATGACACTGAATTTTTACCAGGGGAGGGGAAGATGTTCCAGCACCTATCCTAGCTCAGAGAAGACGAGAAATCAGATTTTTCATCATATTGCACACTGAACAATCCTTTAGAACAAAGTAAGCATCTAAATATTACAGGATCAGAGTTATTGGCATTTTCACAGCAGTTATAAGTTGCTAACTAAGATGCAAGGGAAGGAAGAAGCAGACCCTTGAGTGCATAATTCCATTAACTGTTTGACTTCTTGAATTGCAAAAAAGTTTTCAACTTAGTTAGCTTTAATATACTACCTGAGAGAGGGAAAAAAAAAACCAAACAAGGAGAAAGAGTTCCTGGGTTGACAAGTACCTGGGTTGTCAAGATCCCAAACTTTTCTTGTGAATCAAGAAACTAAAAATAGTCAACATGGTGTATTGAAAAATTACATGAATTTATGAGATTGGATCAATATATATGAGCAAAGCAAAATATGGAAAATACTGATTGTGTAAGGACTTACTGCTTACAGCACCTGCAGATCTTTTCTTTGAGCTGTCATCAATGACTTTGCTGGAATCTTTTTGCATCTGTTATTTTCTGTGGTGGGAAGGACATCTCCATTCCATGGACCAATGCCAGCAGACAATGGCACAGGAAGCAGAAATACTTCGTTTTCAGACTCTAGTCTGAGACTAATCTCCTCATTCTCCATTTCTCCCTGTGAAATTAGGAAATATTAACACTAAGTTTCCTCAACAGGTGGTGTTTGTAAGCATTATAATTCCACAGTGATCATAGGCTTCACAAATGCCTTGTGAATGAAACAAAACATTTTTACAAATCCAGCAGGCTTCTGCACAATAGTTATTTTTGTTAGGAGTGAGTGAACAATAATAAAAGCCCCAGTTATTTATCTCTTAGAATAAATTAAGACTTTACAATTGACACTTCCAATCTCCTTATTTGTTTTCTGGTTCAAACTCTCTATCCTGCACATCCAAATTTCCCACTTCCCTTAATCAAGTATTTTATAAAGTTTTTCTTTTTTTCAGAATTTTCAATGCTGCTTGTTACAGAGGACCCATGTCTTCCTAAGGACACTGAATAACCTCTGTTTATCTTTAGGGGTAAAAAGATCCATCTTTTTGAATATTTAAATGTGAAGACTGAAGGGTTGCACTAGAATAACATTCACTTGTTATATGATATGACACAGGTATTGGTGTATTACTCTTCTTTTAAAATAATTTCTGATTATTTCTGTGGGGTTTATTAGGGTTTGAAGGTTTGTTGTTTGGTTTTTTTTCCCCCAACTGGATTAAGCAAAGTTTTGTTTTATGGAAATTGCATGAGGTCACTTGGATTATTGTTATCCATATTCTAGCAGGACACTGACTTGGTAAAGGATCAAGATTTGGGACATATCACCTCAAGATCAGTGGCTGGGCAAAACAAATGGGTGTGACAACTATAAAATAAATAAACATAGTGAATGTGACGAGGAGAGTAAACTAAAGCGATGTAGTGAGTTCCAAGATACATATCTGTTACTAATGGCATTACAGAACAAGACTGAAATGTAAAGAATGTATAGCAGTTTTTAAAATTTATGAAGTTGTAGATAAAGAAAATATTATTTTCCCCAGCTACTTTCTGCCACCCATACCAGTCAGCATTTTGCATCTCCAAAAGCACATACAAATCAAAAAGAAATACTGTGACTGATATCTATGAGCAAATGCATAAATACCGAGTGAGAAACACCCTCTCCTCAGAGGGCAAGCTGACACCATGCCTACATGCTGACTGGGGAAAGCAGAGGAGATCTGGAGGAGAGCATTTGAAGGGAAGGTGATTTCTCCAGTAGCAGGGTAGAGGTGCAGTAAGAGCAAGAGCAGGCTGACTGCACTCCATTGCCAGTTCTTAATCAGAGCCTCAGGGCACAGTTGAAATGGGAGCATTAAATAATACCAAGGTATAGTGAAGGATAACTACGATCCCAAATAATTTCCTTCCAACTGTGAGGGTAATGCATGTTCTTCAAAAGTCTAACATCTCACTCTTGGCTGACGTGGTGGACTGATCTATGAAAATACAAATCATATCTAGCATGGGATTTCATCAGAGTGCTGCCTGGGCAGTTTTAACTGGATGACAACAGCAACACTCTTCTCTTTTTGCCACCTTGGATCACATAAGGGCAGACAATATTCAGGTACTTCATCAGTTGTATACTTGTCAGGACTGAGCAAGAAAGTGCAGGAATGCCAGCTGTCCCTCTTGTGCCTTTTTCCTAAGCAGATACCTTGAGATATTCTTTATTTACCAGTCAAAGAAGTTTTCCAGGGTCAAAGAGCAGTCTGGATCCCTGGTGCACTGAGATCCTGCAAGCCATTGAAGGAACCGTGCATCCCCATGTTTTTCAGCTTCCCATTAACACTATTCTGGCCTTGAGCAGACTTCAGTCATTGCTCAGGAAGGGGCAAGGGCTGGGACAGAGAAGGGAAGGAGCCAGTTCCCTCAGGGCTCTCCCCAGGCTCAGGAAGGCTTTCTCCCCACTGGGATGAAGCGATGCTGTGGTGCAATGACCATCCTGAGCTGCCCCCTGTGCCCCCAGCTCTTCCCTTCTGCCCTCAGAGCAGACACGGAGCAGATGGACACTCCTGCTTGGGCCGCTCCCACCCTGCCCTCAAAAATGCTGCCATGGCTACTCACAGTGAGCTCTCTCCAGCCTGGCATGCCAAAAAGCTGCAGGCAGGCAGGGCTTGTGGTCCTGCATGAGCACCCAACACAGCAGAGTAGACTCTGCTGCCTCCTTCCCAGCTGTGCCCTGGCCAAAGGAAGCCCTGACACTACCTTAGATTATCCAGCTCGCTGTGTCAGATGTTCCTTTCTAAACCACCAGCCAAGGTCTGTTTTTAATGCAGCCTTACATAAGGGGAAGAAGGGAAGAGGGCAAACAAGTAGGAGCTCATGGTGATATTTTTTGCTTAATATTATTGTGTTAATTTCCTTGTTTGTCCAGCAGCTGAATCATCTGTGCCTCCTCTGGGATGTGGCTCCAGCTGCTGTGAAACCTAGTGGCAAAGGCAGAGCTGATTAACTGTGGGCTCTCCTGCTGCTGAATCCAGCCAGCAAACCACGTATGGACCGTTTCCCTAGCAAAATTTGTCTGTTTATTGAAAATCATAGCTCAAGTTCCTCCTGGTTTCCCTTCCTCCCTCCCTGCCACAAAAAAAAAGCTCCCATAGTCAGGATTGTGTAGGGAGGGCAGCAGCAGAAGCTGACTTCTGCCTGTGCCCTGCAGGTGCCACAAGGCCATGGGCTAAGGAAGGGAGAGCAATATGGGTCTCACCTACTGTCTGTGAGGGTTCTGTTTGACACTGCCAGGGGAAGAGCCCCAGAGGAGCCCTGTTAAATTCCAGATGGCCTGGAAACCACACAGTCTTAGGGACGGACCAGCAGACTGAGGCCACAAGCAGCTGGCACCAGGACACGCCAGGTTCAGTGGCTGAGGGTGGGCATCTGACCAGATTGCTCAGCACTGAACAACACAACAAAACCTTACAGATTGCAGCAGGATAATTACCACATGGCCTGGCCTTTCCTGCACGGGAGTCAAAAACAAAATCCCCGTGTGATGCAATTGTTTTTCTTTGGCTTCTACAGCTGGTGGCATAACAAGCTTCCTCCCCAGACATGAGCTGCAAACAGACAGCAGGGACTTGTGCTGGTCAGACTGGAGATCAGGGATTGCTCTGTTCCTGGGCTATTTGAGAGGGCCCATTTTTATTGCTACAGGTAGATCAGGAGTTGTTTTGAAATCTGACTGATCCAGTGACTCAGTTGTCCAGAAGAGGTCTCTGAAATACTCCACCTGTCTGTTTTTGAAATTATCACAAAGTTCCAGTAACCCCCATTTGATCTGAGACTGCCCCTTGCATCTCCTGGGCAGGCAAGTAATGGAGAGCCAGGTCAAGGAAAACAGCACCAAGGTAGATAGCAGTGGGGGAAAGCTGGTTGCAAGGCAGTTTTGGTATTAAAAAAACAACTTTTTTGGTTTTAAAATCACAGTATTTTGCAAATAACTGTTCTGCTCTTTAAAGAGTCTTTAGTTTAAAGCAATTTTGTTAACTGTTGGATTTCCTCCTTGTCCTTTTTTTTCGTAGATTTCTTTTCTTTTCCCTATTGAAGAATGTGGTGAGAGGCTGGGGGACACTTATTTCTCAGTTAAAACTAAAATTTGTTTGTTTGTTTTAAAAAGTAATAAAAAATAAAAATAAGTACGTGTGGAAAAAACAACCAAATTTCAACCAGCCCTGCTTCAGAGCCACCAGTTTAGTTACATCGGCTGATGTGCAAACACATATAGTAGGCTAAATTACTTAGACTGACATATATGTCAGATATATTATGATACAATTTGTACATTAAAAATACTTAATAAAAAGAAGTCTCTTTTTAGTATGATAGCAGAGAGCAGCCATGACAGCTGCACTTCAGGTAAGCCAGAAAGGCCACGATTGCCTGTGCACGGAGAAACATCTTTCCACAATGACCAGCAAAACTGAGGAATTGCCACAGCATCAGGCCTCAGCATCCAAGCTGCCATCACTCAGCTGCTGCTCAGCAGTTGGTGGGTCCAGGGTGAGCTGGTTGTACATCTGAACTGCTGCATTCAAAAGTTCAGGCTCTAATTCAAGTGCACTGAAATCACACAGCCAAAGAGCTGAAAGTCCAGCCCAACAGTAATGCTCAGACACTCATTATGTCCCTACAGGGAGCAATTAGTGAGGCCTGTAACAGGCAAAAAGAAAGGTGGTGTCCTCTGTCTCCAAAAGCTTTATCTAATTTCATGGCAAGACAATAGGAGATCACTAAGAGTAAATTAGAACAAAACCCCATGGCTGGAAAAAGGGAAACTGGGAATTAATTTCTATTCTCATCCTTGGTGTGACTTGGTGATTCTTGGTCATCTCAGTTTCCCTGACATATTCCTGTATTTTCCAAAGGGGAACAAAAATCTTGAATCTTGCAGTTATTTGTTAATGATTGCAAAGCACATTTAACAAGAGGGAAAATCTTGGCTGACACTGTGGAAGCACAAAGGGACCATTATAAAGCCTGGCTGTTTTCTCAAGGTTACCCTACTGTCACAGTCTCTGGTGGGTGCAGGTGGCTCTTGTTCACACCTTTGGCCCCTGGCTTTGGCAAAATGTCACCTGGAGAGTTTCTGGAGCATTTCTGGAATGTCTTGAATGCCAATTGCATTTGAGCAGTTGGTGCAGAAGCCTCAGTAACACCTGAGACACAGAGCAAGCCACCAACGGCTCCAGATACCTGGCAAGCACAGCATTGGCACAGTGATATCGTGGTGTTTAATCTCTGGCTGAACACAATCAGACAGGGATGGAGTCAAAAGGATTTTTAAATGTTGCATTCAGAGTTCTGTGTCGTGGGGACAGAAGATCATGTCTAGTGGATCTGTGGTAGAGATCCTTTGTTTTTTATGAGGAAGGATGACAAATATTTTATGCACAAGACCTTTTAATGTTGATGTGGCCACAGGAAACGGGGAGGTTTAAATGGAGGACAACAGGAAAACAGGAAAAGCAAAGTGTGACATGTTGTGTTGATTATTCAAAGCCAATGAAGATGGGGCCCAACAGTTCCATACAAAGAACTGTTTATATCAACCAACATGTAATTTTAAATTTCCTGCCTGAGTCATTTCGTGGTATCTTTTTGTCCTGTCTCTTTGTCACTCTCCACTGAACTGAAAACATAAGCATGATCATGTTAAAAATACTTTTTTTTCCCTTGTAAGGAAACCCTAGTGACTCCAGGTCTCTGTATAGCACCACCATGGTTCACCACGAGCACGGCAGTGGCCAAGAACTGGAACTGAAAAGTCATGCCAAGGGTTTTATAACTTATCTGGGGCTGTGAAAAATAAGGCACTTGCTAAGTCTTAAGAATAATTTAACTGAATACACTTGCCCTGACCTAAAGGTGCTACCTTTGGGAATGTTTCACAGTTTGACACACGGAACTGTTGAGCATCCAAAGACACTAACCTGACTCTCACAGTAACAGAACAAGTTCTGCCTCTCCGCAAACCAGACTCTCACTGTATCACTCTCTGCACCCACGTACACTTGGCTGCTCCCTGAGCACTGATAGCAAACAAAGCAACACTCAGGACTTCTGTGATGCCAAGAATACTCCTGACAGACCAGCAATACGCAGTGGTCTAGGGAAACCAGTCTCTCCCCTTTACCCACAGAGACCAACCCTACACCAAGGTGCTACATTCACCCCCCAAACCCCATAGCGAATTCATGTGCTTAGGCTAACATCTTCTCATAAAAAATAATAATAATTTTAAAAATCGGGTTTCTTGCCACACAATACAATAAAATGCATATTTTTCTTCTTAAACACATTTTAGCTTTTGTGAGCTTGTGTGAAAAGAGCCCATTATTAAGCCTGAGTTATTTAAGCAATATTGGAAGTGCCCCTGCCCTTTTGTTAATTTGCTTGGCTTGGTGCACACATGGCATTTGTTTTATATCATGTGTGGAACTTGCTTCTTTAAAAAGTCTGCAGGTTTCAAATTCCTCCACTTTTGATAGATGTACTGTATGTACTGTTAGGTTTAAAAAAAAGTTACAGGTGGCTGCTATTTTTCCCAATTCAGTCCACAAAAGCCTCTTTATTAAAAGAAGTCCTTAATGAAAAAGAAAACTAGAGCTACTGTATGTGAGGTTGCAAAGAACTCTGGTGGAAATATTTGGTGTTTACATTTTGCCGAACTATTTATACTGTGGACACACACTACACTAAAGGCTCTCTTTTCCCTGCATAATAGAAATCCTTGTGACTGAATTCTATATACTTAGTATAGTTTACATTTTTTATCCAGCCTTACCACATTTTATTCCACCGTGCTTTCTACATGACTCTGAGTCTGTAGCAGAGCTGTAGAATAGCAACACCTTCTGGAAGAAGGGAGACACTGGAGAATCCTTTCTGATCCTTGCAGCTTGTGCTCACCAGCCAGTGTACATTACTAATAAGACAGAAGCTCAGAAGAATAATTAAAATACATCACTGACTGTATGTCCATTTATTGCTTCATTTAGCAGTAATTGAAAACTCTGTGGTTTTTGTTTTTTAGTATCTCTTTTGGAGCCTTTTTGTTCATAGTAGTTTTAATAGTTAATATTCAGTGTTTTAATTACACCAGATTCATGGGTCTGAGTTTCTGCTCTGTACACCCTTTGTCTGGTGATATGAAAAAGCAGAGGAGTACCCTGCTGCTCAGTGGCAGCAGCCACCTCTTCTCCCCTCAGAACAGCACGAGCTGCCAGCAGGAAGAGGAGCATTCCCAAACCCTGCAGCAGAGTTCCCAAAACCACAGGCCGGCAAATGATGTGCAGTGGCCTACATGTAACATCAGCCGAGTCTTACAACCTTAGATAAGCACCACAGCCTTCCTGGTGTCTTCACAAACAAAACTCTGCCCCCGAAGAACCTTTAACTGCCTTAGGCATTGGGGCTTTTAAGTTTTTGCCAAAAAAGACAGGCGGCCCTTTCAGAGTGTTGCTAGAAGACAGCTTTGCAAGCACAAGTAGGAAACAGAGGGTGGGTGGCAGGAGGACT
Source organism: Pomatostomus ruficeps (assembly GCA_013400735.1). Taxonomy (NCBI): domain Eukaryota; kingdom Metazoa; phylum Chordata; class Aves; order Passeriformes; family Timaliidae; genus Pomatostomus; species Pomatostomus ruficeps. The sequence goes on along the minus strand of VYZT01061549.1, from coordinate 31,749 downwards.
CCTTTAACTGTCTTTAACTTCAATCTACGGCAATATTTTCTTTTGCAAAGTACTGCAGAGAAATACCATTACAGCAGCTGTAGGAGCTGTAGTAACAGCAGCAATAATAATACCACCACCTCTAATTAGATCTTTGAACAAAGGTGCAAGCAATCATTTTCACACCCCTGTTGTAAAGATGAGTTCTACTAGAGAAACAGGGAGAGAGAACTGAATTCCTTGGTGAAAGGCACTATTAAAGGACAAGAGGTAAGGAGAGGAACAAAAGAGCTTTCACATTTAAACTTTGAGGCTACACATTCCAAGCATAAAATTTGCTTTAATTGTACCAAACTAGTGGATGGTCTTATTCCAAAACAGTGGGCATTGTTCAGAAGAAGGATAATTAAATCCTGCAACATTCAGTTGGTTTGGAAGATGCAGGACTGAGAGTCCAGATGAGCCTCATAAACCTGGATGCCTTTCCTCAGACAAGGCAAGTCACAGTCTGGTTCTTCCTGATGAGCAACCCAGGGTCAGATCTGACAAGTTTTGATGATTTTGCAAAGTTAATACAAGATTTCAATTTTGCTTTTAATTTTCAAATGGTGTGTCTCTGAGCAAAATTTGCCCGTGTTCCCTGCTTTGACGCTGTGTTTCTGTATCTTCCGTGCCTCATTCACATCCTTGGTCAGGATTTCATTTTTTGGGCTATTCCTTTTCTTTCTGCACACCCTTACTTGCATTGGCTCCTGTAGTGCCAGCTCCTGTCCACCTAACAAAGAAGCCAGTGTGCTGCAAAGCATGCAGAGTGCAGCCATCAGCCACAAAACACTCTGACTTAGCTCACTCCATTATGCAAAACCGCTCCGAGGAGAAGCCTTCTGGGAAATGCAGAAACAGATTTTTCCATGATNGTGGGGACGGGACAGACTGTTTAAGAAAACTAGTTTTTCAATGGTTTTCATGCTATATCTGATTTTGGCAAGGCCTTTGAGGGCTGGTGATACCCACAACTGCCTAGCATGCAATACACCCCCCAGCTAATAATGGCAAACACACTCCACATCTTTCTAAGTAACTACACGTCTGTACCTTAAGAAGCAGGGATCTGGAGCATCATCCTGCATGAGGGCAGACTGCACAGTGTTAAGGAATCCATGAGGGGGCTGCGGGCAGCTGCTCAGCGTGGCCAGGTGAGGATAGCTATTGGAGCAGGATAGGGAAGGCCATATGGCACCAGCTGTGCTCTGGCTCCCAGCAGGACAACCTCTCCTCTCATGAATATAATTTCCACAGCATGCACAAGAGCGATTCGCTATTGCAATAAGCTGTTCCTGTCCTTTTCCTCACCTGTACCTGTCACCCTCGGGCTGCTGAGCTATCACACAAAAGAAAAAGACAGCGCAACGAAAACTGCAAGCTCTGAGCCCACACTGTGAACATGCTCCCTGCTGCCACCAAAAATGAGCACAAAATTCTGTAGGGAAGCCTCTTCCCTACCCTGTCTGCTTCATGTGAAAAATGGCTGTGTGTGCCCCCCACACCTGCAAATGCCAAGAGCCACGAGGTGACGAGCCAGCAGGACTGTCACAAAGTCACTGAAGTCCTTCTCTCCAGCCCAGCCGCACTCCAACTGACACAGCTCCAGCATATCTATCCCCTGAGCTGGGGAATGGGTTAATCCCAGGACGAGGGGAGTTTGTGACAAACCACCGACGAGACTGAGAATCCCAAGTGGAATTTTAACACGTCTGGCCTGGGATCCTCAATCGTTGATAATGACAGGCATTACCTGACCCAGCCAGCTCGGGGATCGCGGTAGCTGTTCTCAAGAATTTGCAAATCGTTCTCCAGTTCCTGGCTCCTTCCCTCTGACTATCTTGGCAGCCTGTTCTGGCAGCCAGACTATCTCACCTAAGACTTCTCCAGCTGGTGAAGCATCTTGGCGCTCCTGCCTCTCCATGCCCACACACTTTCATCAACTTCAGCAGTAACCCTTTTAAGTGTTATCTCGCAGCCCTAATTACTTCAAATACATTTTCTGCCTGACGGCGTCGGACAGGTGGAAACTGAGCGCCATCTATTGCTAACTAATAAAAGGCTGCTTTGGTAAGGATGCGACGACAGCGCTTTTCCAAACGGAGCCGCGGCTGCGGGATTCCTGTAATCCAGCAGCAGCATCCCCACAGCCGCCAGCAACAATTCTACTTTGAATTGATGGTTAAAGCCTTGCAATTTTCCTGAAAATACGTCTATAATTTCGTTATGTGTTCCTAGCTAATTTCTTCAATCTGGAAATACTGTGAGAACCAGCTTTCCTGTAATATTTGTATAATTATATAATTAATTTTGCCTTGAAATATTATGGCATTAATCTCTCTCTCGCTTTTATATCTAACATAGGCAAACTATCAAGCTGGTCTCTGCACAGTTTGTAGTCCCAAGCCTTTGGCAACACTGGCTGTACCCCCTTTACAACTGTGAGACATGAAAGAAGTGAGTAATCTCCAAGGCAAGCACCTTCCCCCATTCACCCGCAGCCAAGGGACATTCCAAGAAGCTGAGGAAGAGAGCAGTAGCCAGCATTGCCACTGGTGGGAAGAGGACTCAGTTTGTAATGAAACTTTAATGTGAAGCTGAAGGTCATTTTCTTGTCAAAGGTCTTGGGACTTCCCTGCATGGGGTAAAACCATTTACAAATGCATATCCCAAATAAGACAAAAACTCTGAAAATACTATAACGAGTCTAGGGTGAGTAGATTTCCATGACAGAAGCAAAAGCTGTATCTTTTCAGAGTCCCATATATGACTTTTAAATTTATATCTGAAGTGATGCTAATTGTTAGCACCAGATGATGATGCTGTTAATTTCTGCTTCTCACTTTCAGCAACTATTGCAATCTCTTTCACAAAAATCCAAAGAGATTTGTAGTGAGGACAAAGGTAGGAGGATTGATGGGTAGAGATCTAAAAACACTAAATGAAATTGCTGCTGTACACAAGCTGCAAAGACCAGGAGTACGTTGTCTAACTGTGATGTTTCCAATAGATAGAGCTGCAAAGATTCCTGAGAAAAGGAGATGGTAAAGATGACAAAAAAAGATGAGCAACACCACTTCAGTGTCTTCAGCCATAAAGTTGGGACATCTTCAAACTGTTAGAAAAAAAAAATCCCTGATGCAGTGTAAACAACTGTCTGTGTTTTTTGCAAGCTCCATAATACCTGGTACCTTTTTTTTCTAAAGCTCTGCATGCCATAGAAAGGGAAAAATTGTTTTTAAACATTATTTTTTAGCACATACAACGGAGACAAAAGGCAAAATATGTGTATCAGGCAGTTTAAAAACAGAAAAGCCAAGGAAAATATCCTTAGGATTTTTAAGGTTATTCTGAAGGGTTCTAAGGCCTGGCTCATGGTTTTGGGTTAGGCTGTATTACTGATTCTAAAAAAGTCAACTTAAACAGTATAATCAACATGCCAATGCCTCCTTGTTTTTTGTAAATGAGTAAAAACCATTTTCCTTCACTAAATAACAGAAAGATGAGCAAGAACTCAAAATAAGAATGAAATAATTAAAATTCAGGTGTGTTCTCCTTGAGACTCTGGGGTTCCCTCAGTTTAATATCCTGTAACCCAGATGATTATTCACTGCTGCCAGGAAGGTAGGAGACCACTTTCATCTCCCAATATGTGTTAGGAGAACGTGGCCTGGTTCACCTGCCCTGAGGCTGAGCCTGTCCCAACAGCTTTGACTTTGACTCTGTTCTGTCCCCACCTCTTTCCCTCTTCCCAGAGCCTTGCAGCAGTGGCAGCAGTCAGATTGTCCTGTCAGCATTGCCAGGAGAAAAGGTACGAGCACAACTTTATTATGGAGCAGCTCTTACCCATCGACTGGCCAGGTCTGAGACAGAGCAAGATAAAGGACAAGACAAGACAGATTGCGGTGGTGAATCTGTCCAAATCTGTGAGTGGCTGATGCTTCTACTCAAGGAAAGAGTGGTGGTCCTTGGACAGGACCCCCAGTGGGATGAAGAGACGCTGAAGTGGAGGAATGTGTTCCTGACAGGACACCTACCCACTGACTCAGCTCTGGCCCACGGTAGATCCAGCATTCCAAAGACACTTGGCCAGTCCATCCCCTCTCTGGCAAACAAGCATGGAGGGCTCAGGAGCAGCGACCCTGCCCTGTGTCTGTGACAGCGTCCTCCTGCCAGGAGAATGTCACTGACCAGACCATCCAAAAGGCTGAATTTGGCTAAAATTCAAACAGCAAAGAATTAAAAATTACATTGTTATGAATCTGAATACTGCTGGTAATAATCTGGGGAGTAGTAACAAAAAAATAGAGAATGTGGTGTAAGAAACTAAACTTACAGGGTAGCACTCATGGGATTAAGATGATGATGGTTGTGGTCCACTCTTAGGTAGACTGTACCAAATGCTCCCCTTTGTACATTATTTCAGTATAAGAGGAATTTTATTTCAGTTTTTGTTTGGTTTGGAAGAAACATAGTACTAAAGCTTTTAAATAAGTACAAAATTAATTAATACTGTTGTGTTTCTTGGCAGGACCAATATAGAAGGTTTCATGTTGAAATACACTACCTCTGTTTCTCTGTATTTGGTTTTGCCTTTTTTTTTTTTAAGAGGACAGGGTGCTGGATGGCAGGGGAAAGAGAGGATATTTTTTTGTTTGGAGTTGACCTATTTTTTTTTTCCTACACCACATTTAAAGCTGGGAAGGTAACCAGAACAAGATCCCATTTCCCAACGCATCAGCAAACTTCTCATATCAGATAAATAAGTGGTTATGGGTTAAAGCAAAAATGGTTACAAATTACCTTCTGGAGAGGTACTCCAATCTGCTCCAAAAAGTAATGTGGTAGAAGCAGTTACGTATGAAGGAAGGATATTCTAGTTTGAAACAAATCATGGTACATTACAAAAGCTCTGCAAAGCCTGTTCTAGCTCACACAAGCTCCCAGGGCTGTCAAGAAAATACCAAAGACCCAAGTCGCCTGGGATCAGTAAGTTTAAAGGCAATCTGTTCTTCCTGAGCTATGAGAGTCCTGTGAGACTAGGACTCCGTTCCAAACTTCTGCTAACAGCAATGCCAGCTAGGAGCATGGTGAATTGTGATTTCCCCAGCATAGCTGTGCCAACCGAAGCCCCAAATGACTCCGTTGTTCTAGCAAAAAAAAAAAAAAAAAGGGCTTTTCCTTGTACAACTTTTCCTGTATGGGGCTGTGGCCAGGTATGGTTTTACTGTATAAACACCAAATGCAGCTTCACTGGCAGATCTGCAGCCGTCTGTCTGCACTGATGAAATGCCCCTAAGCACAGGCATAAGAGCACAGTATGGCACACCTCAGTCGTAAGGTTGATTATGTACAGCAGGTCTGAAAACTCACTGCTTCCTCACAGAGGCTTCACTGTTCTATTTGGGGTGTTGTGTTTACTCAGAGGGAGCTGCCATGGACTGGAAATTTGCAAGGTTATTTTGTTTTTCTTTTGTGTGTGGAAAACAACACTTCTTGCGTTCCCCACAATTTATAGGGCAGGGGAGGATTTCACACAGCCCTCAATGGATGTCTTCATTTAGGTGGAAAGAGCAAGCCACTCAGTCATCTCAAGTTAAAAGAATAATTTGCTTAGAAAGTTAGAATTGTGATAAAAAACCTAGAGACATTCTGTCTGGAAATCAGAGGGGTCACAACTTGATTGCTGGAGACAAGGCAGGTTTTAGGCGCAAGCTAAACGAAGAAAAGTTGGGAGTTCAGTGTTTTATCAGGGAAGAAATGTTCCTGCAGTTCAGGCATTTGAACATCGCATTAACCTGGAAAAGCAAAAGCGGGAACAAGATACAGACGTGAACATAATCAATACTGACTGCAGTGGCTCCAGGGCAGATGCCAGCTCTTCCTTATGTGGTGGAGGTCACAGAAGAACCTTTTTGGTCCTTTTTTC
>VYZT01061549.1:7780-25756 GCA_013400735.1 Pomatostomus ruficeps | reverse complement strand
TTCTTTCAAACCAACATCACATCGTGTGCTTAAGCAGCAAAAATAGTTCACTCGTGAGTAGGAAGGAAGAGGCCAAACACGGGTCTGACTCTGTGTCTCAGCCACTTTGCCACATCTTGTACACCCAGAGATTATCGGGTCAGTCAAACAGTTGTGGTGACACATAAAGGAGCAAGGAGGCAGCTGGAGAATAACCTCCTTGTGGAAGGGACTTTCCTGCAGGCACAAGGAGCAGAACCAGCCTGACCACATCCTCACCTGGCCAGGCACGAGGACACAATGCCCAATTCTTCACTAAGACACACAGGCACCAAAGGGCTCTTGCAGTTACGAGCTGCACGTGCTCAGTTTTGCAGCTGAAAGATTTTGGGTAAGTCACTGAACTGTAGCTCAAGTCCATCTTTTCTCTCCAAAGCAATAACTAAAGTGTTGTTTTTTCCACAGACGGCTGCAGGGTCTCCCTGTTGTGTGGGCTTGGGTCAAGATCACAAAGCTCAACACAGTAAATGTTTCAAGTCTCACCTGTGTGGGTTCTTTTACTCTATGCAGGTTAGTGACATAAAAGAACTTTGTATTTGCAAAACAGCTGGTCCTCAATTAGGAAAACTGCATATGCAAAAAATTACGGCCACTGGACATGTAGGCACAGAAACCTTTCTGGAATAGACTCCAAAGTCCTTCTTGCAACTTGCCTTCCCCCCCTGAGGTTCAAGTTGTGTTTGGTGCCCATGCACAAAGAAGAAGGGCTTAAATTGGCCAGACACTTATGCAAAAACATAGCACTGTGCCCAGGTGCCTGATGTTAGTATAATTAATTTGCTTCTGAACACTCATAAGCCCAGAAGATATCACCTGGGCTTCGGAGCAGAACATTTAGACAATGCAAACTCATCCAGGGTTAGGTGAAAGAGCTGGGTGTTTATTTGTTTAAACCAGAATCCATACTGTAGGCTGACAAGGCCTGGAACTATAGAAGGTTTGGCCATGCCTAAGCTTGCATTTAAATGTCACTGTCAGCTGTAGGCAAAGTTCCAGCTTGTGAAGTTTTACTGAAACTGGAAGCAACACTGAACTTGGCAGAAGTGATTGTAGGGTTTAATTGAAAGAATAAGCCTGCTATTAGAAATTAATGTGGAGAAGGCAACCATGGTAGAATCTGTCTTCAGGTCCATATGGTCCTGCACGGCTCCCTGATCATACAGCCTGTCATGCATTTCCCCCCACAGGAGTCCCTCTCTTTCGGGGGAACTGTTACCCCCATTTTACAGCTGGAAAATAGGAGCTGAGAGGGTTACCTGTCCTGCTCAAAGGCACAGAAAGGAACTGATCCAGGATAACTGCTAATCTCTTCTTCCTTCCCAGATCATTTATAATTTTTCTCTAAGGAAAATCACTTCTCTGATAAACTGATATTATGCACTGAAGAGAAATGCGTATTATACACACCAAGAGAAACAGTGCCTTTTAAAAATAAATCATTACAAGCCATCCTGGTTTTTGCAATTTACTGTAATTGCAGTTTGATTTTCAGTTTTCCTGTCAAAGATCTCAAACTTACCATCTTATGACTGAATGAAATAGTAATTGTTAAAATATTCTTGGTTGATTACTGATGATCTGTGGGTCATAGGTTTTTTTTCCTGAAAAAGTACTTTTCATTCTGGCTACCAGCTCTACACAAATATGAAATTATTTTTCCTGATAATATCTATTTTATCAGAGAAAAAACCAGGTTAAACAGCTCTACAGCAGATGAATTTTGCCCTGAACTTCATATATAATTTGATTAGAGTTTCACTGAGTCAAACATTGGCTCTCCTTCGTGCTGCTTAAATTGCAGTAACAGATAATAAAGCCTTGTTCATACTACTTTCTCTTTCCAGGAAAAACTTGCCACAAAGAGGCTGTGAGGCTTGGCAGAGATACGCACGTGTTCAGAAAATAAAGTTGGGGTTTTAATATGATCTTGTCCTGTAAAACTGGGGGAATTTCCCTTTTGTCAGGCTGAAATTTTGCCTTACTGACACCTCTCTTAACTCCTGAGTTGTGTTGTCTTAGTACTGAAAAACTTGTCAATATTACACGTATGTAAAAATGGGGAAATAACACAGATGTTGATTTTTTTGTTGTTGTTGTTGAAATGTGACTGAAATGTGGAATAAGGAGCCTTCCTTTGTGCCACTTGGATATACCAGCATAAGGGAATCCTTCCAAGGGACTCTGAGAGCTAAAGAGGTACAATCAAGCTCTAAGATTCACCTTAGCAGATGTAAGAAATTGCAAGGTAGGAACTCAGTAACATTTATCTCTCAAAACCAGGCAGCCATCTGACCTAAAAATGTGCTGATTGGTTACGGTCCATATGCATAATACCAGTCTCTGTTATAAGGCTTTCATGCACATATTGTTAAATAAGCCTCTGACCAGGCTGGCAGATTGCAGTCTGGATTCCCTGAAGTACAAAAAATAAAGATGTAAATTGTGCTTTGCCTCTTTAGGAAGTCATACTGCATGAGGGAAAAAGTGAAGCATTTGGGGTCTCACTGGATTCCTTTCACAACACCAAAAATACAGGCAATCAAGTTAGGTAACACTATGTCTTCAGCTTGTTTATTTGTTAAAAAGAAGCCTTATTTCAGGAATGTGATGGGACCAAAAGGCAGGGGTTCCTCAATCAGAATTCTTTCAGTGTGCTATGCAAGCAAAGCCTATATTCCCCAAGCTGCGTTTCTTTGCTCCTTCAGGAAAACATGGGCAACACCAACTTTCTTTGCTTCCCACCTTAACACACAGAGGCTACAAATTCAGCAGTCTGAGAAGTCCTTGGCACAGTCATTGAGAAATCTGAAGAGCTTTGGATTAGTGACTCACCTGACAGCAGCTATTAGCACTTCCCAGCCTAATACCGATGGTGAAGAGACCAAAATAGAGCAAAGGGAAATGTCATTTCTCTGAGCAAGGCAATATATCTTGGATAACCAACTCCTCTCAGCTTCACAAGCCAAATAATGACTTTGCAAGTAGAGCTGTGTGGCGATTGCTGCCACTTGACAGCAAAGTAAACATTTTGATTGCAACAAAATGAGCCCAGGTGGGATCTGTCTCCTCCTGACTGTGACTGAGCCACTACTTCCAAGGGAGAACCCTCCATGGAAAAGATAATTGGCAGCTGGGATTAGAGAGGATTTTTAATTGGTTTTTTTCCTCAAGAGCCATAAAAATATTCCATCTGCAAAAGGAGGGAGTAGCAAAGGTTACCTGTGCTATGACTTATGCTTTAGAGGTTGGTATTTGTGGGAGTGCATTTTCAAGACAGAAATATAAACAACTGACAAACTTCTCAGATTTCCTGTTCTTTGCATGACACAAGTAAGGATCGATTCTGCCATGGAGGATGGGAATGATATGAAGTTTATAAGCATTTGAAAGCAATGTGATTCTTAGCTGGTCGGATCCAGAGCAATAGGGTGGCCAGAACCCCACCCCTAGAGGTAAGAAATCCTAGGACAGTAGGCTGATCTGTGACATTTTTCTGCAAATTTTAAAGCACTAAGGTTTCCTAAATAGATGGGTGTATTTTCCACTGTCTTCGCTCTAATCAGTTTTCAGTTATGCCCTCATGATAAAGATACAAAATTTTCAGAAGGTCCTTTCTTATCCAGCCTGGGTGTTCACAGTAAAGCAAGTATTATAGACTTCACTCATGTACAAGGTTTGTAGGAGCTAAAGGAAGATTAAAAAAAAACTAACCCAGAATTTAGCAATGACTTAAGCAAAGTCTGGTGCATAAAAGTTTAAGAGCCATAATAAAAGTGGCTAGCACCTGGGAGATACTCAAATTCTGACATTTCATGGGGGCTGATTTCTTACCTGGCTTCAGTTCCTTACAAATGCTGCCGTGGGTAAGACAGCAGCCCTGCTCTTCCTGTGTATGGTATCTGGGCATGTGCTGCTGCCTTCCTGTGGCCAAGCAGGGATCTGGTCACCCTGCAAGTGGTACAGTGCCCGCAGTGCCACAAAGGGAAGGTCAGGGATAGGGGAGATGGAAGGGAATGGAGCCATTCTCTCCATCACACTCAGAAGCTGCCTCAAGTTTGGCTCTGAGCTAATACCAGTTGTAGTCCCTGATGAAACTGGTGTTTCCGCTGGCTCTGCTTGGTGATGAACTATGTAAATGTCACCTAAGCAGCAGCTAAGTCACAGTCTGTTTTCAGAGTGGTGTGGTACATCAGATGAATTTCATCCGTGTCAAAGTGAGTATCACAACTGCCCTGGCTGTTTTACAGGGGATGGTGTTTCAGCCTCCCAGCACATGTTTAATCTGTACACCTATAAAGGACAGATATAAAATCAGCTTCCTCACACATAATCCTGCAAAGCAACACAATTCCAGGTCATGCCACAGCTTCTTCACCTGCACAGGCCCCATCTAGAGCAGGGCTCCTTGCCTTTGGGCAGCCCCCGAAGGTGCCCTGAGCACTTGCTCTGTCCCAAGGATGGCTGCTCTGCTCCCGAGCATTTACAAAATGCCACTTCAGATATCCCACACAGCAAATCAGTATTTACTTAATCAGCTTTTTCTCTGAAAGGCTGTCTTGTGGCCTGTGAAGATGCACATGGGCCTTACACAAGGAACTGTAAATTCAATAAAAAGATAACTTAAAATATCACATTACTTACATAGCTTCAAAATGTAAAGTGTGGGTGCACTTTACAGTCTGTGGTTAGAACTCACCCATTTGAAATATTTTGTTGTGTATGTTTCTCCTTTAGAGTTAGGTATTTATCTATTTTTCTCACAAATACTCAGTTTGGTTAGGATATTTTCTTTGTGTATGAGTTTTCTTTATATTACACTAAAAAAAAAAGGGTTAGCTTACACCACCGTCAAAGTTAAGGGTAATTGTCTAAATACCACTAAGAGCTTAAACCAAAGTTGAACCTTCTTAAAGAATCATGTCATGTGCAAAATGAGAAGTGTCAATAAACAGAGACTATTCTGAAATAATTTCAGGAGAACAATTTCCTTGAATGTTCAGAATTTAAAATCCTTAATTTGTACAGATACAATATAGTATCACCTGCAGGTGAAGCACGACAAACGTTCTCTTACCTGGCATTAAAAATCATTCCCTTGGGATAGACAGTAGTAGACACACCTTCTACAGTCTTGTTTCTTTTCCAAATTTGTCATTGGAGAAGCATCCAGAACAACAAAGGTGCTACTACAAAAATTTTGCCCTTCTAGGCCAAGAGAGTAACTCTTTAGCAGCTGTTAAAATCACCACTGTGATGCCACAATATGAGAACACTGAGCAAAATTAAAGGGAGAAGAAAAGCTTCAATTCAACACTTTTGCTCTCAAAACAGGTGTTTCTAGTATTGGCTGTCTATACTGGAACCCCCAAATTTGTTTTCATGCCCTCTTTATATGAACACATTGCAGATTATTTTCCTTCTCTTTTGCCCTAACTGTATTATTTTAAAACTGCGGGTTTGGGTTTTTTTTGGTCACATCAGCTTTACAAAAGTTTGTATCCTTTATCAACCTCCTCAGAACTGGTACTCTCTAGCCCCAACAACACAGTGCTGGTGGTGGCACTGCAAGTGCTTTATTGGACAGAGCTATTGCCAGCTACTGAGATGTTTTTGTGAGGAAAAAGAGAGTCTTTTAAAACTTTGCTAAAAGGCACAGGTCTGTCTCTGAAGCACACTCAGCACCTTGTATGTCCTCAACTTATTACTGGTTGGGATAGGTGAGGTTTGAAAGCTGGAGCTCGAGCTATGGAGTAACGGTTAATAAAGGTTCCCCCAGCATGAAAGGCGGAGAGGCCAAACTACAGGAAAAGTCAGATTCTGACACGTTAGATTCATTCTCCTAACAGTAATTAATAACTCTTAGTACTTACCTACCCACAGCTTCATTAACGTGTCCTGTATCCATGCCAGCTTGCTCTGAAGTCACTGAGAACCAAACCAGGTGGAAAATGTACCCTGATGTTTACTTTACCACAGCATGGATCAGCACTACCTTTAATCACAGTATTCCCTGCACTGGAAAGGGGGAATACGTAGTGTTTTTTTGGTAAATACAGCCACCATACATGGCAAATGTCAAGATTTTAATGACACTCACTTTCAGTACTTTCCATCTTCAAAAGGCTTCCCACTGGTTGACACACTTTGGAGTAATGACTGCTCAAAAATGCCCTGGGAAGTAAGTGCTCCAAATATGAAGCTGTTTTCTGGCATTCTCTCCCTTGACTTCATCACCCCCAAACCCTTAGACTGGGAGCTGTATTCAATCACTGCTACACAGTCCTGGCATATTAAAAACTGTTTCATGACTACATGGTTAGCAGGTAGGTACTTCTGCTGCTTAATTTGCCCAGCCTTTTACTGTGAGATGACTGGCTCAGCCTCCAGGCTTGGCAGGGGAGGTGCATGTCTGCCACTCGAGTCTTGCTTTGCTGTTCTTACATGCCACACTTCATTCAGGAGGTTGGTTTTTTTTTTCTTTTAATCCAGCCTTCAAGAATTTATTTCATAGCAGCTCCCATCTATGGGATAATTACGCTTAGTTAGCTGTACTCAACAGTGATGATTCCATAACATGCCACGAACAGGTGCCAATTAAATTCCTTTATTGGAGACAGAAACACTGCATAATTACAGATTTGATGAGGAAAACTGCAAATAGTATAGACTACTTCTACTGCCAGCAAAGTACAATTCTTACAGGATTTATAGACATACAAATATAGTGCTTCTTTCACGCCAGATGGTCGGTATGTAACAATGCCATTAGGAGCGCTTAATTGTGCTTCTACAAAACCTTTAGAGAAGAATGAGGTAGAGTTGCCTTTTGTTTATCCAGTACTTTTTCACACATCTGTCCTTTACTGCTTTTATGTGCTTCAGATTCTTGTAAAATACCCAGTTAACTTTCAACATTTGAGAAAACAGAGACCCCTCAGAGGTGTTTACTTCTTCCTCCACAAGTTGCTAATGTCCCACTGTTTACGTGCTACAATTTCAGTAACTACTACTGCACTCTTCTAAATGCCTCAAAGGTCAAGTAGATCAGGACTTTTGGCTTTCCACATTTCTGTCCCAACAGAAATTGTTCATAAATAGCTTCAGATAAAACTCTTACTGGCCTCCATTATGGCAAAGAACCTTTTACATTTCGTGACTCAGTGGCCGAGACGAGTCCAAGCCATCTCCCCGCGAGAAGGAGGGAATAGATTCACTCTTTGATAACATCCCTGACCATGAATAGTGGTGATAATGTGTCTGTCTCCTACTTGCAGTTCTAGTCAACCACTGGGCTTAATACAAATTACGGGAAGAGAATACATCACTGACCTGCTAGACGGTACGGAAAAAACCTGTTTGTTTTGACCAAATATTCCACTGTTTTACAACATATGAAAGTACATTGCAGGTTTCAGTTAAGATACAGGGGTCCAAGTTATGAAAATGTAGGCACAGATGTAGGTGTTTGAGCAACTGAGTAAGAGCATTCTTAAATGTCAACACCAATCTCTGATCCTGCTGGACTTTTGGTGTACCTGGGTAGTCCTTTCTCAGTTGGACCGAACAAGAATGGCAATGACGTTCTTCTGCCCTCCTGCCCTCACTGACCTGACAGGTGTTTCTGCTCTTGCTCCTGGCATGCCTGCTCTGGACACAGGAGACTTTTCACTCGCTGCTCTGACATTTGCTGCAAGCATTTAGTATTTACTGAAAGTACAAGTAGGGTGTAGTTATTTCACCTGAAGTGATCACGATTCCAGTGGTGACCAAATCATGGTGAACAGGGGATTTGGCATACAGAAATAAGAAGATTACGTAAAGAGTAAGAATGCTTGCTTTCTTCCTATAAGCTACTGAAATATAGTAGTGTAAGATAATAGTTCAGCAACACTGTACCAGAATTCTAAAATGAAAACCAAAATTTTTATAAAAAGGTGCAAAGTTTAAAAGATTCCATGTTCATACTTTGATCAAAAAATGAAAGAAAATGTGTTTCTGCAAGACAGTACTGCCTGAGATAAGCTTGTGAGCTCCTCCATCTCCCCCTGAAACAACTGCTCTAAGCCTGACAGAATCAAGAACTATAAAGAGTTAGTGTAAAGAGAACCAGCTCTTAGAAACTTCCCCAACTCTTGCTTAGAAAAACAAGCAATAAGCTTATTTTATCAACTATTCCCTGCATACCTCTTTGGTAAAAACCAAAAATGGCCAGTGTTGGTAAACCATTTGGAACAACAGTCAAATACTTCCACAAAGTTGTCTTCTCTGTTTTCTACCTTAACTTTACCCAGCAGGTATTTTAAAGGCTTAAAAATTCTATATCAAGGTCATAAATCCTCCTTAAGATCCTTCCATGACCATGAAATTTAAAGAGACTTTTTTTTTTTAAAGCATGGCATGAAAATGCAGAAGCGTGGTAAAAATCAGACACAATAAATTAAGTTTTAAGATAAGCAAAGAGTATAAATTCATGTTCAGAGAGAGCCATGCTGTTACTACTGGTGAACATAATTACCATTATTTTTAGTATATTTGGGTGTGGCTAACCTTGCTAGTGTGATTAATGAGACTTCTATTTTATCTGAGCTACTAATTCCCAAACTTAATTTCAAATCTACTGACTAATCTTATTTCAAATTTATTTACTCTTGTAATTCAGCATTGCTCCTCATCTGCTAAATCCTAATGTACCTGACTCTTCTAGCTCAAGGTAATGGCTAAGTTAGTTTTGTTCATGGAGCTGGGGATATATTTGCCAAGTGTACTATAGATGGCATTCAGATTTTGCACAGTCAGAGAAAAGATCCTGGAATTCCTACTAATAAGCATCATGCTCAAAGCAAGGTGTGGACAGGAGGACTGCTGCAACAGTATTTTCACCAATGCAATGCCAGAGTTTTCTTCTGCTCTGATGGCTAAAACAGGAATAACTTATTAAGAACTTGCTTAGATTAAATGATTTAGGAGCTATGAATTATTTTTCCAAATCTTGAGGACAGAGACAAAATACAGTAAAACACAGGTCTTCCACAATTTCAAATTGGTGAGCATTGCAGTTTAGTAAAACTTTGGTCAAAAGTGATAAAGAAAGAGGTCTGTCTCAGTGCTGCATGACCAAGTGAATCTCTAAAATAGTCCCATGCTAATGACTTTACATTGAGAGGTGTCATGATGCCTTCAAGCATCACTTTATAACAGGATAGCCCAGTTTGAGGTGAATTCTCTTGTAAAGATCTTTCCATATGCTGATTTTTGTATTCTGAACTACGTATGTTACACATTTATGGGTTTATGCAGCAAACCTTGAATGTATTTCTCATTTAAATAACATTTTGCTCTCCATAATCAAGTTAGTCTATTCTAATGTAATCCCTGAAATACTGGACTTTACATGGCATCTTTCTTGTTGGTTAAAAAGCTTTTTCTGGAAAGCTTAATTGGATCTGTAATAAAGTAAGTTTTTACGCAAAATTTTGCATTAGAGTTAAAAGTGGTATACGTGGTAGTTCTACTACTCTGCACTTGCAAGGAATTTAGATAACTTGTCCAGGGTCACAAAGTCAGGGGCAATCTGTTCAGGGATTCCATGTTCAGGTGGTAAAGCACAATTCTGATCCCTCAACACCTGGAATATGAAAAAACTATTTTTTTTTAAACTGTCACTGCTGCTAAGCACAAAAAGAATGCGCATTTGCTTAAATGGTCACTTTTAGATATGAGATAACAAT
This sequence comes from Pomatostomus ruficeps, assembly GCA_013400735.1. Classification (NCBI taxonomy): domain Eukaryota; kingdom Metazoa; phylum Chordata; class Aves; order Passeriformes; family Timaliidae; genus Pomatostomus; species Pomatostomus ruficeps. Next base: position 15,989 of record VYZT01061549.1, on the reverse strand, counting down.
AGAAGGCTGGGGAAAAAGGGTTGCAAGTCTGTGTGAAAGGAAAAGAAAGACAAGGAACAGCTATCTCAGGGCATGTTCAGCCATCATTTACAGCTGCCACCTCTCAGGATATCAGCCTGCCACCAGAACATTAAACTTTACCCTCAGTGGGGTGGATCCCATGCAGAGAAAGAAAATGTACCATAGTCTGCCAGGCTGTACAACTGTCCTTGTACATCTTTGAATTCTATTCCACAGCAAGGCACAGAGAACAGACAGTTCACACTCAGAAATCTGCTGGGATTATGCAGATTGTTGCGGAGAGGCCATTGAATTCAAGAGGATTCCTTCTCTAATTAAGCAGCTCTGAGATCAGTCCCAGCTGTTTTTCTGTCTACCTCTTGGAAGACCATGTATGAGACAGACATTTCAAGTAACTTGCACTCCAAATGACATTCAAGTATCCCATTTTTCCAAATTACCATTCTTCATGCCTGAGGATAAATAATATAAGTATACAGGAAAGGATCTGTGATATCTCTATGTTCAATTACACTAACCCAAACAAGAGGTTAGGTACAGAGAGGAGGAGTGGCTGATAACTGCTTTTTGGCTTGAGATAGTTGAACAGGTGTCAACAACGGCTGGGCAGAGATCTCACCACCTCGCTTTTGTCTTCTCAGACCCTAGAAAAATCATGTTTGCTTTGCACTGCTATGGACTGAACAGATTATCCACCCTAGGAACCTTTATTAGCATCCTTACCTGGGTCTGTCCCTGTGAATTCTCAGCAAATTTGCCCTCACTGCAGTTAACAATCTGGTTAAGTAATGCCAGTTGCTGAAACCATAGCTCTTGGCACCAGAACAGCTTGCATGAAATGGCAGTTTCATGAAAACTCTCTTATTTGAAGGACTTTTTTCCTAGGCATGAATCATGCTAACCAAACTGAAAATTAAGGACATGCTCAATACTGAAAACAATAATCAAAAGAATGAAAGGGGAGAAGAAAGAACACATGAAAATTAGATTTCATTATTATCATTTAAAAGTACCAGTGTTTGTAAAACATAAGCATGTAAAAGGCTGAATCTCATTTGATCAACCCAATTAAACATTAAATAATTGCAGCCAATTATGCAAATATCACACAACAATATTAATTTGTTGATCTTTTTTGAACAGTTTCAAATTCTCCTCATGTTAGACTATCTTATGTCTTAAATGATCAATTACCAGAACCATAACTAAGTGATGAAGAATGGATAATTGCCTAGTTATGATGTACCATACTCTTTCTATGTAAATCTGTTGCAATTAAACAAATAGGGCACATGGAGAAGAGCTGTGCAGATGTTCTTTTACAATCTGTTATTAGCTCAGGGAATACCACAGTTCCCTCCTAGATTTTACAAGCGAAAACAAGGAGAATGCAATATCAAATACTGATTATTATTTACACATGTTATTTCTTTCCTTTGGTTAACAGGATATAATGCAGTGCCAGAATTCAGAGCAGGACAGCATGCAACATCAGAAGAATTTCCTGTACTACACTGACCTGTCAGCTTTCTCATTTAGGTTTCAAAGTTTAAGATCTAAAACCTACTCCCCTGGATTCCACTTGGAAACAAGCACAGCTTTGAGCTGACGTAGCCAGAGTAAGGCAATTAACCAAGATGTTAAAGGCAACAATTAACATACACACACTCCACATTTTCATTCTTCCCTGCAAGAAAAGACCATTCATTTATGTGGGTCATTCCACTATCAATTCTCCTCATTTTGAAGTCTCCATTAGCAGAAAAAAAAGAGAGGTGTCTTTCTGGTCAGTGCAGGAAACATTGCAGAACACAACAAATGAAACCACCTGGTTTCTTCATGTCAAATGACTTGCAACCAATTTAAGAAGAGTTTTCCACAACTTTCAGGTTTACATTTCAGTAAAATAATTCTTCTAACTGGTCCTTATTCATTCTGCCTAGTGAATAGATTACTGCTGGTATACTAAGGCCTTCATGGGGATTTTTGATATATGGTATCATGTATCAACTCTATCAAAGATGAGATGTTAAGGTATTGCACAACCACTTTGCCATGCACCTGAAGTTAGATTCAGGTGAAGTGAAAAGATTTTCACTTTTCCTTTTGCTGCTAAATAAAAGATGAACTTAAGGGAAAGAAAGACTAGATAGTTCAGTACCAGGAATCCACACATGGTTCCTCATTACATAACCTTTAGAGAGCTCCATGCCGCACTCCAATTAAAGGCACTCTTTAATTTTCATACTGGTCTTGTTGGATAAAACTCTCTACCCCATATTGCATCTTGACATATTCCCCATGTTAGTTTTTCCACCCATCTAATTAAATAAAAGGAAAGACCACCAGCAGCTTGTAACACGTAGTAAGATACTGAACAAAGACCAGCACACAATACAGATTCAAATGGTCACAACACTGTGGCTACTGTAAGTGAAACAACACTTGGTGCTTGCAGTAGACTAAAGAAAAATTATCCATCAAATTTTAACAATGGTTACATTGTCAGAGAGAACTTTCAACTGTTCTTCATTAAGAGATCAAATTGGACTGCAGTCAAAGACAAGAAAAGTCAAGTTCTGAGGGAGCAAAAGAAAGTGATGGCTAAGGAGGGGTCTTCAAAATGTGACCAAAAATGAACATGAAGCCATAAGGCTGCTCTTTAACAGTTGCATAAGGCATGGATGGTCCACTAGAAATTATATTTTGCCTTTTTAAACTATGTTCACAAATGCCAGTAACTACAAAGGACTTATAAAGCATGGGAGGGATACTGTTGGTCTTAAAAAATTAAAGTGCTAAATGTTTCCCTTAATACTGGTGCATCTCTACTACAAACTAGAACAAGAAATGTTTCACTTTTACTTCTTATAGGACTCCAATAAAGTGTCAATAATTAAGTTCCACCAGTTTTATACTAAAGTAGCACTTTGGAATATTGATACAGAATATGGTTATCCTTTTTGGCAAGAGGTATCTTAAAGCTGTTCAACAAAGCTGTGTGCAGAAGGAGAAAGCTAATAAATATTACAGAATGATCATTAGCAAACATTTGCAGAAGTTACTTCCCCAGCTATGGGCTACATGCTCTGTATTGCCTCCAAGGTATCAAAACTGCGTGTGAGAAAGCAACGTTATACGAATTATCTGCTTAACCAGAATGAAATCAGGGTTTGAATGAAATCTCTTTCCTTCCAGACATTTTCTGCTGACAACGTTGCTTGTTCCTTAACAAGAAGGCCCTTCTACAGTTACATGTGTCAATGGAGGCTGGATACAGCAAGTACGTGAAAGGGACAAGAAAAACATTTTGCTGACCTAAATTATGTGAGTGGATTATAACAGAAATTCTTCAATCCCAAGTTTTGGCTGCTGTGAAGAATGATTCAATTTTCACAGCCAGAGTTGTCTAATCTCATTTTCTAGACACTCACCTGGAAGGCAACACTGCATCTACCGAGCCCAGCTCTGTGCCGGGCCAAAGGGGAGTTTTTGTCTCAGCAGGGCCTGACCCAGCCTTTTAAATCACGTCTGGAAGGATGTACTCAACTATCAGAGGGGTGTGCACTGCCTGGGCAGCCACTGCATACCCCCATGGAGGGAAGGGCAAGAGGCCAACAGGGACCCTGCTGCAGGCTGGACTGACTCAGAGAATTTGGGGCTAAAGGCCAGAGCTATTTGACAGAGTAGGAGGGCATCCAGCAGGCTGTGCAAACTCAGGAATTCTCTCACACAAGAAGAGTATGGAAGGAAGGAGCGTATGGCTAAACCTAATTGTGTCCCGAACACAGAGCAAAAGGCAGAATAATGTCAAAAGAAGCCTGTGGGCAGCTATCAGGCAACGTCCTCATGTGACACATGTTCTGCTGATGGTGGCAGTAAATGAACCAAACTGAAGAGCAGTTGAAGAGCATTTTACAAGTTTTCAGACTGTATAGAAGGAGGCACTAAGAAAACCATTAGGAAAGTTCTATTGCTAACATTTAGCACCTCTACCAAGAAGACAGGCTTCTACCAACAGGATTACAGTAGAAATCAAAACGATTGTGTTCACATTTGCCGGATTGTGGAAACAATCATCCTGGGGAGCAAATTGATACTGAGACTATGCTACGCGCTGGCAGCTACAGAAATTGTCATTATTCAGATGACAGGTCGGTCTGGAGGGTCTGAACTCTGCCACCTTCACGACACCAGCACTGCCCAATCACTGTCTTCTCTTCCATACTGAAAGAGAGAGAAAAAATGAAGTTTAACAGTAGAAATTAAAAGAATCGGTGTACATTTATGGTAACTTCTTAGGTCTGTCCTCAGAAATATTCATATCCACTGCTCTGAGAGTAGTTTACAGTATTTCTTATGCCTTTACTTCTGTCTTTGATTTGGGCATAGCCTAAAGATAGCTTGCTTTATTCGTATTACAATAGGTAGTTTAGGAAGGGGCAATGCTGATACACATTACAGATGACACAGAACGGTCCTGCTTCACTTCCATCAGTTTAATGCAATTACTCCCTGAGGCCTGCTCACTAATTCACTCCTAAGTATGCCCCTGCTCAAGCTCCAATAAACAAACACATTTCATTTTATTTCTTTTTATTGTCAAGGTGGCTTTTTATTACAACATTCTGATTGAATGTGAAATTAAACCATCACAAATACCAGAGAGTACAATTAGGGAGAATTGTAATCCAAAATAAAACAAGTTGTCTTTTCATGCACAAACCAATGGGATCACCCAGCAGAAAAGAAGGCAACCTATGGCATGCAGCCATATCCCTTCCAGGGAAGGAAGCAGCCCCAAGGCAGTACTTCTGATTGCTAGACTGGCTCCATGTTCTAAAGCTCTGTCACCAGCCCTGTAAACAATAGTCCAGAGAGACCCCAAAACACACACAGGGCTCAAGAAGGTAAATAATTCAGAGGCGGAGAGACAGCAGCAGATGTGAGTTGGGAGTCCTTTCCCTTACAGTGTTATGCTCAGGGAGCTTGAAAACACTTTCAACCAAGAAATGAAGACTGATTTTAGAGGCCTTATGTAGGCCAAAAAGATCATTTCTCCAGAATGGAAAAAAGGAAGCTCCTCCCATACAGGTTCTGCATCAGCAGGAGAAAAGATAACAGGTCAGTAAAGCAGGGAAAAGACAACAGCTCCAAATCAGGATGAGCCAGAAGAAACACACTTCTAGATGGACAAGGGAATGGTGTGTAGTGTGTTTGTGTTTTACTCTTCACTCCAGCAGGCAAGGCCTCTAACTGACCTTCACAAGTATAATTCCTACTTTTTCTTCCATTACTAATTATGCTGTTTCTGTCCTGCAGTTGCAGTTATTTGTAAATTTTGCTGTCTTCAGGCAGTAGTATCATCTAATGCTCTGACACAGAAATCGTTGCAAGGACCGGTCTGAGTTACCATTTGACTACAGTTTGCACCTGCTTCCAGAATTAAAAGGGGAATGAAGATGCAATACCACAATGAAGATAATTTCTTTATGCAAATAAAAGTAGATTTAGCTTCCTTTTTTAATTCTCTCATGGGCTTTGTGACCTCAGGCTAGTCAATCCCACCCCTCTTCCACTGTCCACCACATCCACGTCTTTCTTTGTAAAAATTAACACATACATTGTCCTTTCCTGGTTGTTTTCCACTGACCTACCCAGAGATAGAAAGGGGGTTTGATTAAATATCTCTTCTCTGCGGTCTTGACTGCAGTGTTTAGATGTATTTAATAACATGTAGCATAAGAACTATATCTCACTTTCTATCCATCCCTTCCAAGTTGCACCTTAATCTATGTTTTAAAGGGCATAGCAAAAGCTTGTTTATTCTCAAAGCATGGATGTAAACCCATAGAAACATCTGAGTGGTATTTCAGTGAGTGTATTCCCAGAGAAAAGAATCTCATCTCTCAGTCTTCTAACTCAAGCAGCTATGGAAGAGTGTAATTCTTTCATAAGCACACCATTAATTTAAAAGATGGACATTCTTTAATTTGAAGTCTTTATCAGCCTTTAGTAATCACGATATCTACTCAGTGACAGGAAGAGAAATGTGTATTGCAGTGTCACCACTGTCTCTCTCTACTGGCATGAGAAATTGAATCAGTTCTGCCCATGAGTTTCTAATTTGTCACTCCAGCTCTGGTTCCACTGAACAGCTGTTCACATCCAAAGACATCCTGCTGAATGCAGCAGACTTGCAAAAGAACAATAGGCAGCATGAAAACAGGCTGGGAAACACAATCATGAGAATATGGAAATAATAATAGACGACTGTACTGCATCCAAGGGAATTGATATAATGACAGTGGATATGGAACCTGCACCTCTTGGTCACAGGTTCACATGCAGGACATGGTAGTGCTGAGAATTTTTACTTTTTTACAAATTCCCATTGTTCAACATCAAACAGGTACACTGCCCCAGTTCAGGCAACAGAACAGCACAGAGACCAATGCTGTGTTTGGTATTTCCATTGCATTTTATTCTTCAAAACTGGAAGATGCTTTGGAATTACAGCCTCAGACTGTCCAAATGATATTACAATAGTCCAATGATACTGCAAAGAGATCTGATATTTTTTACCTCCTGGTAGAGAATATAGAAGCTCTTGGTCAAAGATTCTCCTCTGACATTTTAAGAACATTATATAGTCCATTTTCTGTGTGACATCCTGGGGTCCTTCCAGATATGAGCCCATCTCTCCACAGATAGAAAGGTGCAGAAACACAACCAGCAACCCCTGATTGACTCTTAAGGGGGAAGCAACCATCCATCTCTTTAAAATCGTATTTTCAATGATTATGTGTTCTGACTCTCCTGATTTTTTTTAAAGAAGGAAGAAAACCCAGAAGTATGCATATACATAATAGTCCAGCATTTTCCAGGAATAACACATTTACTTCTGGCATGTAACTAATGAACACAGAGTATGTGTACAGCTGAAAAGTGAAAAAGTCCATATCAAAAGGCAAGTAAAGTGAAAAGGTTGAAGAAAGATAATGTTTAATAACAATCCACACTTTTTCAGCCTCCTCCTGAACCTTGGTTGGTGGTGGAAAACCAGGGTGACAAGGCAAGAGGCAATGGGCAGGAACTGATGCCCAGGAAATTCCACCTGAACATGAAGAAATTTACTGTGCAGCGAGCGACCGAGCACTGGAACAGACTGTCCAGAGAGGGGATGGAGTCTCCTTTACTGGGTATGTTCCAAAACTCTCTGGACACAACCCTGTGCTCTGGGATGACCCCGCTTGAGCTGGGAGGTGGGACCAGATGATCACTGTGGGCCCTTCCAGCCTGACCCATTTTGAGATCCTGAGATCAGGGAGGGCATGGAAGGACGCCTCAGGGAAAAGGCTGGATAAATTTGTCTTACGCTGCTCACTATCTCAAGGGAGAAAGACACAGATCCCAGGATTACTGGCAGGAAGTTGAACATTTTAGTAGCAAATGTAAGAACATTTTGAGCCAAAAATGTAGAACGGAAACCATCAGACTCCATTTTAAGAAATCCTGACAATACTGCCAAGCAACCGCTATCATATCTTAAGTAAAAGGGCTTTGTAACTTGCCAAGACCTTTTGCCATCCCCATATCCCCCACACCATAAACTACACTAAATAAGGAAAAAAACCCAAGCAACTTAAATAAGAAGGGCCATCACCTGGGGCTCACTGACTTTACCTGAAATGGTAATGGTTCCTATGCCCAGACGTGGAGATAAAGCAGATTCCAAACAGACTTTGATATTTAGCAAATGACAGAGGAGAGAACTGTTTTAAGAATGAGAAGTGACCGATTGGAAAGATAACGAGAAATGGAAATGGTGATCAGCTGGTTGTGTCCAGTGAGTGTTTATTGCCTCATCCATCTCTTTATTGATTAACTCATTTGCGACTGTGGTTAAGATGCTTCATAATCCTGTAGATTTCCCTTAAAAAGCAACATCTAACAGTATTAGATTTCACTGATAACACTAATATCTTGCAACTCTTACCCAGCTTCCATGATGAACAGGGAAAAATTATACCACACTTCATCCCTATCATACTTTCTCAAGGAAAGAAAATGGATAGAACAATCACACCAGACAAAAGAGTCCATATCATTATATAATGTCACCCATAGCATCACTACCAAAAAGATTATTTTCCAATGGTTTAAAATATTCACCTTTTATTACTTT